>BQNB010064078.1:0-13785 GCA_026074375.1 Tanacetum coccineum | reverse complement strand
CACTTTTTTGGACAATGCCCTTATGCGCCCTTTGCATATTATTAGAGAAATCATGTTAATGAACGTTGGATCACATGTGACATGGTTGCATTATTCCAATAGTAAACCAAGTTGGATGGAAGCAAAGAATATTGTTACGTTGTCATTCAGCGATTTCGTCAACATTGAGGTGAAGGAGTGTGGCTTGTGAACAAGATATACAAGAAACAAGTTTTAATATGACACAAACCCTCTTATCTCCAACACAGGATGCTGGTCTCTTCCACCTGAATCAAGAGTGGAGCTCTGCAAACATTGACGATGAGCCTTCACATTGTACTAGACACATTGTGTGGTCTGCAGATTAATAGATCTTGTAATTTAATTTTAAGTCAATACACTACAACAAAATGAATACTTCGGGTAGACTAAATCAAACCTAAAAAACAAAGAAAATCGACCCTAGGGTCTAAGGGTCGACAAAGTCGGCCCAAAATTGGCGTTCCAAATATTACGACCCAAAAAATTTTGGGTCGACACATACCTTTGATACTTGGGTCGACATATGGGGGCCACCACTTTTTAGTGGGACTCTTTGACTCCATTTTTGGGTCGACATCCTTTTAAAGCTTTGGGTCGACAATGTCGACCCTTAGTGTTTCTATTTAATAAATCTTTTAAATAAATAATATGTTAATTTATTTATTTACCCAATATATAATACATCTAAAATCCACGTGGGTAATCCACTAATTTTGGGTCGACATCTTCTTTGGGTTTTGGGTCGACTTTGTCGACCCAAAATTGTTTAATTATAATGCAGTTGTTTAATTATAATTTTGGGTCGACATCTTCTTTGGGTTTTGGGTCGACTTTGTCGACCCAAAGTTGTTTAATTATAATGCAGTTTATTCCACTAACACTAGGGTCGACATTGTCGACCCAAAGTACGAATTTAGGGTCGACAACATGAACCTGGCATTAAAAAAAATATTGGCAGCTGCAGTTTTTTCGGAAATTTTTCCGGAAAAAAATTTACGTTTCATCAAATCCAGAATTCGCCAAATCCACCGTACGATACAATAACAAATCATTAAACGTTACAATACCACAAATCCACGATACGATAAATTACTATTCAAGAAATCCAAGATACGATAACAAGTCTAAAAGTTTCACAAGTGTTACAAATTCACGATACAAACATAACAAGTCTAAAAGTAATAAGTCTAACAAATCCATGATACAAACATGACAAAACCACAAAACGCCTAATCCGACTCCTCCGACTCCTCCGACTCTTCCGACTCATCCTGCACCTCCTCATTATCCCCCTCCTCGTCCTCCGAGTAGTCACCACCCGATTGTTGCTCGTCCTCCTCCACGTCATTGTCTTCACCCGCCTTGTCTCGAGCCAATTCGTCAACGCTCCGCGTATCGTTATTATGGGATTTGGTTATGAAGCGGGGAAGTTCGGGTTGACTATTAAAAATAATCAATACTTTAATATTAAAATAATTAAAAACTTTGCAAATATTTCATTAAAAATAAATAATGCAATAAATTAGAAATCATTTGAAAATATTCTTTTATATTATTAATAATTAACATTAATATTAAAAAGAATAATAAATTAAAGGGCCGGTATATTGAGACGGGCCGGCATAGGAAGGTTGGAGTGGTTGATTATAAGGGAAGGGAGGGTTGAGTAAGTGAGCCCATTCAGGGCTGAGTTGGGGCATAGTTGGGCGTGCAAAAGCAGGAGGCATAAATGGACGAGTAGGGTTTGGTGCATAGTTAGAAAAATACTCACCTATGGCTCCATACATCGTCTCACTATTTTGGTACGCCGCGTCAGCCTTCAATGCAGCCAAATAAGCCCGTTGCTGCGCCTCCGCGGTTTGCTTCCTTAACAATCGCTCTTGATCTTTTTTTGCACAATATCGATCCAGCTCCTCCTGACTTATAGCATCTGGAAATGCCTGAGGACCGCGCCTGCAGGAAGTTGAGCCACCACCCGGTAACTTCCTGCCCTTGGCGGTTGGTACTCGGAACGACTTCATCCAAGATATCTTGATCTGTCTTGTACGGATGACGCGGTCAACATGATCTTGCATGCTCTTCTTATCCAACTGTGAAAGAAAAAGAAAAAAAAAGGTTAAAAACAAATAAAATAAGTTATTAAAGAATGTAACGAGTTAAATTACTTACGTATCTCTTCCGGTTTTTTTCGGTCTTAAACTCCCCAGTCTCCCGACCTCGAGTGCAGTCTATCCTCAAGTCTTCAATTAGGTCCTCGTAATGACCTTTCTGGACTTTCTGTACAATAATCGAATAAATTAATAAACAAGATATAAATAAAACATTAAAAACACCTTTAAAATATCACAAAAATTATAAAGAGTCTTACATATTCGTTCCTGCCTTTTGCGCGAATGATTTCTTCCCTTGATGGGTTAGAATCATGTTCTTCGCTCAGTTGGCAGCATTCTGAAGACTTCTCGCCACCCGTTCCGGATGGGACCACCAGTCAACCAACTTATTCCACTCATCTTGGTTTCTGTCTCCCCACACTTTCTTCGGCGGCAAATGATTCCTTGCCTCCTCGGCCGAACCATATCTTCTAAAATGATCAGCCTTGATCCTTTGCTTATTTTTTGCGCCAAAGATCCACAGTTTTCAATTGCACCCAAGCTTAACCTCTGTCCCCAACCGTATAGGACATCTATTGCCCATCACCACTTTATCCTGATTATTGTACCAAAAGGCGAGGTCGAAATAGCTCTACATATAAACATAAACATATGCATTTAAATAAACAAACAATTTAAACATAACACGCATATCCACACGTCGATAACAGTAAGAATAGAAGTAAAATAAACAATTAATACATCAAGAGAGGGAAAATATGCGCATATTTAATACGCCTCTGGAATTTTTCTTCCCACTCGCAAGCAAGGGGAAGGTACCGGACTGTTTCCCCCATTAGACTATTCAACATGCTTGCATAATAGCCTGTAGGATGGAACGTACCAAGATCGCCGTAATCAAAGCCGATCGTCAAAGGTCGTTGGTCATTTTGTCTAAACGCCTTCCTTAAGGACGCATTCCCGGTCTCGATACGCAGGTTGGAACCTACAAAGATAAGTTATTGAGTCATGAAAATTCAAGTAAAAGAAATTAAAAATAATCAGTGTTATAAAATAATAAATAAACATAATTTCTTACTTTCGCACTGGGCCGGTACGGGCCGGTTGGGCCGTCTGGGTGGACTACCACCGGCATCCCCACCGTGTGATCTAGGAAATACGCACGCCATCTGTAAAATAACAAGTACAAGAACACACAGTTTCGTGGACCAATTAATGCTAATACACAAATTCATATAAATATACACATTTTAACATATAAAAACAATTCCACTCAAATAAAAAATACACATTTAAACATATAAAAACAATTCCATTCAAATGCAAAATTACACATTTAAACATATAAAAACAATTTCATTCAAAGAAAAATTACACATTTAAGCATATAATAACTGTTTTCATTCAAACTACTCTTAAGATCGATTGTCATCGTCAGAATCATCGCTAGATAAAACTTCTTCAACATTAGTACTAGGGTTCACTTCATCATCATCAGACACTACAACATCATCATCATCATCAAGGACATGTGCAACATCATCATCTTCAGCATTGCCTTCATTAGCATTAACATTGTCATCATTAACTGGTGGGGCGTCCACTTCTGTCGATTCAGAATTTATACTCAAAATCCTATGCTCCAAAATTAGTCAATTCAACAGACAGGTAACATTGATGAACTGCTACATTATAAACATCTTGACGGACTCTGCCACGGTCTCGATGATAAACAGTGGTCATACGACCTTCCAACCACGTGTTTGTCTACAAGGTATTCAAGTAGAAACTTGTGTTACTTGTGTCGTAAGAATGTATTGGTTATTTTTGTGAAATTCCCTATCAGTCAAAATATGTTGTATGCCATGTTCAATGTAAGAACGCCTGTTGCGTGTCGTAAGGTTCTTAGGGTTAATGGTGTCAAACCATTTACATCGAAACAAGACAACCTTACGGTTGCCGATATAAGTGAGCTCCAAAATTTCTTCGAGTTGACCGATAAATACACTCGCATCAGGCCAAGAGATGAAACTCCGCTGCATTGAGTGTACGAAAATAAAACGCGTTCATGTACCACAAACTTCACACCGTTAACTATGCAAGCGGGGTATGTACATGTACTAAATGTCCAATGCCCAAAGAGAATAACTCTTCACTACAGCCCGACGATCACTTTTTTTTTCACGAATCTACCAAAGAAGGATGAAAACATATTCTAGATGAGCAAATAACTAAAGGTAATATATCTAATGTAATTACCTTGTGATTAAACCACGCGGGAAAATTCGTTTCCACGTTATCAGGGATATCTCAAAAAGTTCATATATTGAGGATAAAGTCATCGAGAAAGTAAGAATTTCAAAATAAAAAAATGAGAAACATACTCTCTGTAAGCCAAGATGTCTGTGTCGACTTCAGGACTGTTGTTAAGTACAAACCATACAACTGCCTGCCTAACATCTGTAGTCAGCCGAGTTTCTTTCATTCTACCCGTCAGTTTGCATGCGGACCAGAACACCTGGAATTTATTTGGTTCTTCTTCAGGCAAACCGTCGTCATTTCTGCCAAGACGATTAAATCTCGTCTCGACATCATCCTTAAGATAACGCGAACAAAAAGTTAATGCTTCTTCTGCAACATAACCCTCCGCAATAGAACCTTCAGGCTTTGCTTTATTTCGGACATAATTCTTTAGCTTCTTCTGTACTTCAAATGAAACATCCACCAGTATCGAATAGGGGCCACCTAGAAGAGCCTCCTCGGGTAAATGTATAGCCACGTGAATCATTATGGTAAAAAGCAGGAGGAAAAATTTGCTCTAACTCAATCAAGATACTGATCGATTGTTTTTTAGCTTCTGACATGTCCTGCTGCATCAAAGTTCGAGCACAAAGCTGCTTAAAGAATAAGCAAAACTCGATTTAGAGCTGCAATGTCTTTTGGCAAGTATTGATGTTACTCCATAAGAATAACCGATGCATCAATTATATGACAGACATGAGATTTCATGCCCGTTATATTGTTATCCATCAAGCCGTCACTTTTTTGCTTGAAGTTGGATCCAAACCCAATCAGTATCTACCCTCCTTTGATGAATAATACAAAAACTTTTTCTGCCATCTGTGGGTGAAAGAGTATTTTGGATGAGGCTTCTCCAACTTCCCGTTTGGTTTTTACTAACCACAACTCCTTTCGACTTTCAAAGTTTTCGCAATCATGCCTTGCCTTTTACCGTGTCTTTGGTTTTGTCGTTCTGTAGACAAGGTATTCAGAAAAGCCTCAAGCGCGTTCTTTTTCGATGTGCATGACAGCGAGATGTGTTTTAGTTTTAGAAAGGCCAATACTCAAGATCCCAAAAGATAGAACGCTTTACTCCAAATCAATTGCGAAATTTCTCGATTAGGTTTAGGGTCTTTTTAGCATATTTGTGATGTCCCCGGACGACGTTTAAGACTTTACTAATTTGTAACTGGATCTCCAATACGGAAAACTTTCCTAGGTTCAGGTTCGGTTATCTTTTGAACCATAGTATTCCCTTAAATTTATTCCTTTGTGGATGATGTGTCCCTTAAAAATCTATCTAGACCATCATAAGCGATTTTGTTCTTGACAGCCATCGATAGGAGTGTCCACGATACAATTGGGGGCATGCCGTAGTAGCCTGCCCACCACCCAAAAGACAAACTACTTCGAGCTGGGAAATCATTGATGTCCATAAGAGCGCCGAGCTTTCATTAGAAATGTGTACCCTTAGCAGCGTCTTTCGTCAAACTCCTTCCATAATTCTAGAAGTTCATTTAAATCACAGGCTCAAGTTAAAACATCATGCCTTTGCAGGTGATGTTATGGCCGGGAATTAACATCGTCAACATTAAGGAATTCTTTCATACACATCACGGTGAGTGTGTTATTATGATTGTCAATATGACCCGGCCACATGTTGTAAGTTTGACTCAGGTTGCCAAATGGATTAAAACCATCAAACAAAGAGCCCAACCCTAATCGAACCGTTTCTACGACACAGAGAACTCAGGTTCCATCGAAGTCAAAATATTCATGCTCTACCGTCACACAGGAGATTGTATTAATCTTACCTATTTTCTAGACTGTCCAGTAGCATGCCAAGTCCATCCACTTTGCTAGTGTTTTGAGTTGAACTACGTGTAAGTCAGGTGTTTTAACGAAAGTAACGCACGACCATATTTTTCAACTAACTTCCTCGGCCTTTGTCTTCTTTTGATGTATCTTACTCCTTGCAGCTAGACAATTAGGCATCCTTAGGTTTTCCTCTGATCCCCAAAATAAAAAACAATCATTTATACAAGCAAGGATCGATTCGTATCCTAACCCGAATCTTTTTGTATGTCCTCTTGAGTTTATATAGTACGAACGATGGAAATTGTAATCCTTTCTAGGGGGTACCAGCCTTTCGGAGAAAGCTAGAATCTTGTTAATACCCAGCATCAGTTATTTTATGTAAAGTCCAATGAAGTGCGAAATCTCTGTTGTAAATTCAATGTACCTCATAATCACAACCCGTTACAACTTTATTGGGTGGACCTAGAAAGTAACTCTTCAACTCGTTGATTAGGACCCCGTTGTTTGGGAAGGTTGAGGACCAGATGATGTTTGAGTTGGTGGATTTGGACATATATTTTGCAGAAAAAATCATTCAACAAACGTATCCATGTCGAACGGGTTCAGGATAGTGCGGTTCTTGTGGAGGTAGCGAAAGAATCGTTCACCGTGATATATCTCAAGTGGTATAATGTTGGACAAACCCGTAACGAGATATGTGTTAACCTCAAGTATTTCGAGGGGTAACACGATTATTCATCACGATACAACATCGACTACATGGCAATGATCTTTTGTGTGATGGGGTGCAACAATGGCTTACAATGCTTGATGAATGCAAAAAGACCATCTAAAAATTCTTCGGAATTACGATTGGATATAAGGTCCACTCTTATCAATTGTCAGTAACTGCGTTGCAATAAACCAAACAAATAAATGAATTTTTATTTTTTATACCAAAAGTCATTAACAAATATGACTGTTTCTGTTTTTACCTAAGTGCAACTATGGAAGGCAATCCTAACCCAGCTCTTTGGTATGTTTCGTCTCATATATGAATTGCGTATAACCGATATACTATTTGAAAAATTTCGGCAGCATTTCGCTCTCACACCCCCAAAAAAAATATTAGTTTAAAGACATAATTCGTAGGAGTTAAAGGAGAAACACTGCGAAATCATCTCAATAGTAAACAAATTATACGCCTTCATATCCTAAACGAGACAAACATTCAAAAAGCAGTCCCAAACAGGGGACTTTCCGAAATTAATTTCTAATAAATTAATTTCGGACGGGTTTTCTATAGGTTGATTAACTTCGGACGGGGATTTTCCGAAATTAATCACTAAAATCCTAAAAAATTCCTAAACACATATCAATCACTTTTCAACATATAATCATATAAGGGGGTGTTTGTTTCGGCTTATACGTGGGCTTATGAGCTAATATGATTTCGGCTTATATATCATATGCACCAATTTTCCGAAATCAAAAAAGCCAGAAAATTGGGGCTTATGAAAATATAAGCCGAAATCAAATATGCTCATAAGCTCACATTTAAGCCGAAACAAACACCCCTTAAGCATATAAGCCGAAACAAACATCATATTTAAGCCGAAACAACACCGGTTCGTTCACATTTAAGCCGAAACAAACATCATATAAGCCGAAACAAACAGCCCGCATTTAGCCGAAACAAACCTGTTGACCGCTGTTGACTTTGGTTGCCGCCGCCGCTGTTGACTTTGTTGCTGCTGCCGCCGGTGGTTGCTGCTGCCGCTGGTGGTTGCTGCTGCCGCCGGTGGTGGTGGTGGCTCTAACATACACATTATCAAATAATAAAACAAATTAACCTACTAATAATCAAAAAATAAACAAATTAACAAAATAAAACAAACAAACCTCTATATCAATTAAGGGTTTAAAACCAACCAAACAAGGGTTTAAAGAATTATTAATTAGAGGATTAAAGAAAAAGAATTAAACTAATAGAAGAGGAGGAGTGGTGGTGGCTGCGGTACGTGGTGGTACCGTGTGCTCGTGTGCGAGTGTGGTGGCGGTGGGGTGGCTGTGGGGGTGGCTGTGTGGGGGATTGGTAGATGTGTGTGGTGCTGTGTTGGTGGAAGAGGAAGAACTAATTTTCTTTTTCTAAGTATTTTGGTGTGATTGAACCGGTGAATCTATATTTTTGAGGAGTTAGGTCCACATTTTAGGGTCTACAAATGTCGACCCTAAGTCATTCTATGTTTGGGACGACTTCCATTTTAAGTGTAGGGTTGACATTGTCACCCAAAGTTTTTTATTCTAGGCGGGTGATTGACTTTTGGGTGAAAATTTTTGGAGGCAAAACTTTGGGTCGACAATTGTTGTTATTTTTAGGGTCGACAATGTCGACCCTAAACCTCTTAATATTAAAATAATCAATACTCTTAATAAAGTAAAACCTCATATATTACAAATAATTATTATATAAAATGATTTTTTATAAAATATATAATAACTTTTTTATAAAATATATAACTTTTTATAAAAAAATAAAAATTGGTTCTGTTTCGGCCGGGTCGATGTCCAGGTTCCTCGTTCGTAACTAATTATTATATAGAAATGATTTTTTATATCAAATCTATATAACTTTTTATAAAATATATAACTTATATATAAAAATAAAAATTGTTCGTTTCGGCCGGGATCGGTCCGGTTCCTCGTTTCATATATAATTATTATATAAAATGATTTTTTATAAAATATATAATAACTTTTTATAAAATATAATTTTTTTTAAAAAAAATATAAATTGGTCGTTCGGCCGGTCGGTCCGGTTTCACGTCGTATATAATTATTATATAAAGATGATGTTGTATATAAAATATATAATAACTTTTTTATAAAATATATAACTTTTTATAAAAAATATAAATTGGTTCGTTTCGGCCGGGTCGGTCCGGTTCCTCGTTTCGTATATAATTATTATATAAAATGATTTTTTATAAAATATATAATAACTTTTTTATAAAATATATTTAACTTTTAAAAAAAAATATAAATTGGTTCGTTTTCGGCCAGGTCCGGTCCGGTCTCTTACTATATAATTATTATATAAAATGATTTTTTATAAAATATATAATAACTTTTTTATAAAATATATAACTTTTTATAAAAAAATATAAATTGGTTCCTCGTTTCGTATATAATTATTGTATAAAATGATTTTTTATAAAATATATAATAACTTTTTTATAAAATATAGATTTTTTATAAAACATGATAAATATTGGTTCGTTCGGGGCTGGGTCGGGTCCGTTCCTCACGTTTCGTATATAATTATATATAAAATGATTTTTCTATAAAATAATAATAACTTTTTTTATAAAATATATAACTATTTTATAAAAAAAATAATATAGGTTCAGTTTCGGCCGGTCGGTCCTGGTTCCTCGTTTCGTAATAAAATTATTATAATCCATATGATATATTTTATATAATATATAATAACTTTTTTATAAAATATAACTTTTTATAATAAATATAAATTAGGTTCGTTCGCCGGGTCGGTCCGTTCCCCGTTTCGTAAAAATATAATAATTAATTATATAACATGAATTTTTATAAATAAAAAAAAACATTTTTTATCAAATATATAACTTTATTTATAAAAATATAAAATGGTTTCGTTTTCGGCCGGTCGGTCCGGATCCTCGATCGTATATAAGTTACTATATATAAATGATTATTTTTATAAAATAAATAATAATTATAAAAATAAAAATTGGTTTCGTTTCGGCCGGTCGTACCGGTATATTAGGGTTATACGTTAGACGTTCAACGGACGAGTCGATATATTAGGTTATACGTTAGACGTTCAACGGATGAGTCGAGATGTTAGGGTTATACGTTAGAGGTTCAACGGACGAGTCGAGATGTTAGGGTTATATACGTTAGAACGTTCACGACGAGTCACAGATATGGTATGGTTGTACATTAGACGTTCAACGGACGAGTCGATATATTAGGGTTATACGTTAGAAGTTCAACGGATGAGTCGATATGTTAGGGTTATACGTTAGAGGTTCAACGTATGAGTTAGAGTTACACATTAGAGGTTCAACGTATGAGTTAGGGTTCCATATTAGAGGTTCAACGTATGAGTTAAGGTTATACATTAGAGGTTCAACGTATGAGTCACTGTTAGACATTAAGAGGTCACCGTAAGAGTCAGGGTTCAATATAGAGGTTCAACGTATGAGTCTAGGGTCAATATTAGAGGAGTTCAACGTAATTAGTTAGGGTTACACAATTAGAGGTTCATACGATGAGTCAGGGTTCAATATTAGAGGTTCAACGTATCAGTTAGGGTTAGACATTAGAGGTTCAACGTATGAGTTAAGGTTCAATATTAGAGGTTCAACGTATGAGTTAAGGTTAGACATTAGAGGTTCAACGTACGAGTCAGGGTTCAATATTAGAGGTTCAACGTATGAGTCAGGCAAAAATTAAACCATTTTCCCATAGCACGATTCAACCACATGTAAAGCAACTTATAAAGCATACCTTCGTTTGTGGTCTCGGTTATAAATGGTGCGACTTGGCTACGACTCGGTTCGGCTGCAGCTCTGCTGCGGCTCGGCTGCGGCTCGGCTGCGGCTCGGCTGTGGCTTGGCTGTGGTTCGGCTATGGCTCAGCTGTTATAACAATAGCTTATCATCATACATTAGCTTATGAATATTTATTAACAAAATTAAAAAATAAAAACAAACCTTTAATAAACAAGAAGAACTAATCAAGATTAAAGTGTTTAAGAATCATCATTTAGAGGAGGAGGAAGAGTGGTGGGTGGGGTATGTGTGCGAGTGTGGTTCGTGGTGGGTGGTGTGTCACGGTGGTGGATGTAGATGGGTGGTGGCTGCGGTGGTGGTGTAGATGGTGTCGATGGGTGGTGGCTGCGGTGGTGTTGTAGATGGTGTAGAAGGTGAATAAAATTTTATTAGACTATCTATATAACTCATCTTGCCAGTCTTGGGTCGACATTGTCTTTACAATTTTGGGTCGACATAGTCGACCCTAAATGTTTTATATAAAATCTTTTTGTTTGGGTCGACATTCTCTTTAACATTTTGGGTCGACAATGTCGACCCTAACTTTTTTTCATTGAAATAATAAAGTGGCGGGTGGTTCAAAATTTGGGGAATTTGGAGGCAATTTTAGGGTCGACATTAGTTCGAAATTTTGGGTCGACAATGTCGACCTTAAGTTTTTATATGTAAATTAATATTAAAAATGTATATAAAATGAATAACTTTTTTATAAAATATATAATAACTTTTTTATAAAATATATAACTTTTTATAAAAAATATAAATTGGTTCGTTTCGGCCGGGTCGGTCCGGTTCCTCGTTTCGTATATAATTATTATATAAAATGATTTTTTATAAAATATATAATAACTTTTTTATAAAATATATAATAACTTTTTTATAAAATATATAATAACTTTTTTATAAAATATATAACTTTTTATAAAAAATATAAATTGGTTCGTTTCGGCCGGGTCGGTCCGGTTCCTCGTTTCGTATATAATTATTATATAAAATGATTTTTTATAAAATATATAATAACTTTTTTATAAAATATATAACTTTTTATAAAAAATATAAATTGGTTCGTTTCGGCCGGGTCGGTCCGGTTCCTCGTTTCGTATATAATTATTATATAAAATGATTTTTTATAAAATATATAATAACTTTTTTATAAAATATATAACTTTTTATAAAAAATATAAATTGGTTCGTTTCGGCCGGGTCGGTCCGGTTCCTCGTTTCGTATATAATTATTATATAAAATGATTTTTTATAAAAGAGTTTAGGGTCGACATTGTCGACCCAAAATTGCAATTAATGTCGACCCTAAACTTGCCTCCAAAATTTCCCATTTTTTCACCAAATTTAAAAATCCCGCCATATAAAATCTAAACAACTCGCCAATACAAACAATTAGGGTCGACATTGTCGACCCTAAATTTCGACCCTAAATTGTTTTATTTATTTATAAATTGGTTTCACATTTATATATACAATTTAAATACATTTAATACATTAAATAATATATAAAGTTATATATAAAATTTAAGGTCGACATTGTCAACCCTAAATGTCGACCCAAACTTGTTTTGTTGACTTTACCAATTTCGTTGAAAATGGTGGGCCCTCTGTGTAATTTAGGGTCGACTATGTCGACCCTAATTTTTTCTCGACCCCAAACCTCATTTTTGTTGTAGTGTGGTTATATTAACTTGTATAAATCGATATGTTTTGAATACAAGTGAAAAGCTATATATATACTAGTCTAAACGGTGTAACCAACCGTTGTAATGTTTCAAACGGTGGTGGCATTTGGTGGTGGTTAAACCACCGTGTTTCTATTTCTGAACCATTGCAATGATTCATAGTTTCACTATACTACCATATCTTGTCTATAAATTACATTTTAAACACTAATTTACATAATATTTTGTTTTGTCATTATATTTCCAACAATATTCCCCCCTAATGACAAAACAAATAGTTCTTTGTTCTTCGATTTTCAATCTTCAATATCTTTGATTCTTGTGCAGTAGTCTCGCATAACTCCACTTGGTCTTTAATTCTTTTGTAGTCGTCTCACATAACTCCATTTAGTCTTCGTTCTTGCTTCCTTTAACACTCACTGTAACATTGATCGAATTTTGGAATTTTCTGCACTCCCTGCTGTCTTCTGCACTCCCTGTGGTTTCTGCACTCTCTGCGATTTCTGCACTCCCTGCGGTACTCTCGTTGTATCATTTCTTTTCAGTTATAGTCGCCATAAGCAATGTTGGCTCTAAGTCTTCTTCAATAAGATTGGACTGTTCTCTGACTTGATTCTTGCGTTTGTTTGGACATTCATAGGCATAGTGTCCAAGTTTGTGACATCGGTAACATGTGACTTGAGATTTGTCTCTTGTATCTTCTTCAAAAGACGCTCGTTCTTCCCTTTTAGATTGATAATTGTTCTTGTCTTGTTCTCGGCCTCGAGACTGGTTAAATCTTCCCCGACCACGTTCTCTAAAAGGTTTTCCTTGGCCTTCATGTCGTGTGAACATCAAACTCTCTTGACTGTCCACTGGTATTTCCTTCTTACTTTTAAGTCTTTCTTCAAATTTCTTCAATCTTCCGATTGCTTCGTCTACTGACATCTCGTCTAAATCCGAGTATTGTTCAATAGATGCAACAATCTGAAGGAATTTGTCGGGTACGGCATTTAATAATTTTCGTACGACAACAGAATCTTCGTATGTCAATCCAAGGCTTGCTGCTTTATTAACAATACATGTTAACTTTGTAGTGAATGAATCCACTGATTCATTTTCTTTCATTTGTAACATCTCAAATTCTGATTTAAGTGTTTGTTGTTTGGCCTGTTGGACACGGTTTTCTCTGACGTGTCTTTTCTTCAAAGCATCCCAAACTTCCTTTGCAGTCTTGTACTTTGAAATAAGTAGCAACTGTTCTTCTGGTAATGATTGATAGATGTAGGCGATAGCAGTTTTATCTTTCTTGGTATC
>BQNB010064077.1:22912-35446 GCA_026074375.1 Tanacetum coccineum | reverse complement strand
TTTATTTAGGAAAAATATAATTTCAATTATTTTTATATTTTTTATATTTTCTAGGATTTAATTAATTTTAAATAGTTTTTAATTCTAAAAAAAAATTAAAAATAATCTAAGAAATATTTTTCTCTTTCTTAAAATTTTATTTTATC
The DNA here is from genome assembly GCA_026074375.1 of Tanacetum coccineum. Lineage (NCBI taxonomy): Eukaryota > Viridiplantae > Streptophyta > Magnoliopsida > Asterales > Asteraceae > Tanacetum > Tanacetum coccineum. The sequence continues at coordinate 35,300 of BQNB010064077.1, read as the reverse complement.
ATAATTTAGGTTTAGAAACTTAATTTGCAATTTTAAAGTTTTAATTTAGTAGGTTTGCTTAATTGTCGCGTTTTAATTGTTTCCCGTATTTGTTTAATTGTTTAGTGCCTTTAATTTTCCATTTTAATTGTTGTTTTTTTTATTTAGTAGTCATAGCTTATCAAATCATCTATTTTCTTATTCAAATCATAATCCAAGCTTAAACAAGGTTTCAATTTCACTAGTCGTTGGGGAAACGACCCGGGTGATCGTATTTACCCGGTTAAATATACGTATTATATATTATATTATATATATTTTTTAAGAGTGAATTTTACCGAGGGTCACTTGGCATTATTCTTAATTTCTCTAAAAGTGTATTGATATATTTTATTGCGTGTATAAAACTACTATCAAGCAGCCCATTAGACCCGCTCTTGATACTGAAACTGTTGATCCTGACACTATTGATAAGTACTATGAGTTTGTTAATCTTGAGCAGGAAGTTGCATGTCTTATGTTATCAAGTATGTCTCCAGACCTATAGAGGACTTTGGAGAAATACAATGCATATGACATGATGAAAGAACTGAAAACTATGTTCGAAGAGCAGGCTAAACATGAACTGTTTGAAACAGTTAAAGCATTCCACGCTTGCAAACAAGAGGAAGGTCAGTCAGTAAGCTCTTATCTCTTAAAGATGAAAAGCTACTTGGACACGTTGGAACGCCTAGGCTATGAAATGCCCAATGAACTTGGTGTGAGTCTTATTTTAAATTCTCTCAACAAGGACTATGATCAGTTCATTCAGAACTATAACATGCATAGCATAAGGAAGACGCTAGCTGAGTTACATGCTATGCTGAAACTCCATGAGAAAGGTATTCTAAAGAAGGCTGAAACCCCTGCTATGTTAGCTATACGTGAGGGTAAGATCTAGAAGGACAAAAAGAAGAAATTGTAAGGGGCAAGGGTAAGGCCAAGGGAAATAATAAGCTTGCTTATGCTCCTAAGACCAAGATCCCACCGCCGCCTAAGATAGACAATCTGGCAAAGGACTCTATCTGCTACCACTGCAAGGAGGTTGGTCACTAGAGGAGGAATTGTCCGTCATACCATGCTGAGTTGAAGAAGAGAAAGAATGCTAGTGTGGCTAGTACTTCAGGTATCTTCACTATAGAACTCTATGCTTTATATAATAATACTTGGGTGTATGATACGGGTTGTGGAACTCATATCTGTAATACTTCTCAGGGACTTAGAGAAAGCAAGAAGTTGAAACATGAAGCTTTAAGCCTGTACATGGGAAATGGAATGCGTGCAACCGTTGAAGCTATTAGAAGTTTTGATTTAATTCTTCCTAGTGGTTTAATAATTGTATTAGACAACTGTCATTTCGTACCTACTGTTACTAGGGGTGTTGTTTCAATTTCTCGATTGGTTATTAACTATTATATTCATACATTTATGAATTATGGTATTTCTGTTTTGAAAGATAATGTGTTTTATTTTAATATAATTCCACGTGATGGTATTTAAGAAATAGATATGCATAATCTTTATCCAAATGTTAGTTCTAATTATAATGTTAGCAATAAAAGAGCCAAACATGGGTTGGACTCTTATTATCTATGGCATTGTCGTCTTGGTCATTTAAATAAGAAACACATGGACATGCTTCAGCGTGATGGGCTCCTGTAACCCACCCACGATGAATCACATGAGAAATGAAAATCTTGTATATTTGTGCGCAAGCCTTGTCCACATCAAGTGGAAAGAGCTAAGGACCTGTTAGGACTTATACATACTGTTGTATGTGGCCCTTTCAGAACTGTATCAAGAGAGGGTGCTAATTACTTCATCACCTTTACAGATGATTTCAGCCACTATGGTTTTGTTTACTTGATGAAACATAAACATGAGGTGTTTGAAACATTTAAGGTCTTTCAAAATGAAGTTGAAAATCAACTCGGTAAAAAGATAAAGGCTATTTGATCCGATCGAGGAGGAGAATACCTGAGTCATGAGTTTGTTAATCATATGAAAAGTTATGGTATTGTATCTCAACTAACTCCACCTTATACACCACAACATAACAGGGTGTCTGAGAGGAGGAATCGGACTTTACTTGATATGGTTTGATCCATGATGAATCTAACAACTCTGCCAAAATCCTTTTGGGGATATGCTCTCGAGACTGCAGCTCGCATTCTCAATATGGTTCCAACCAAGAAGGTTGATAGGACGCCTTATGAAATATGGCACGGGAAAGCTCCCAAGTTGTCCTACTTAAGGGTTTGGGGTTGTGAGGCACTCGTGAAATGAGACACGCCTGACAAACTTGATTCCAGATCCATTAAGTGTATCTTTGTAGGTTACCCTAAGGAAACGATGGGTTACTACTTTTACTATCCACTCAAAAACATAAACTTTGTTTCTCGAAACACTGAGTTCTTTGAAAATAGTTTCATGATACAAGAAATGAATGGGAGTCACGGACTTCTCGAAATGAGTGGGGGTGATAAAGGGATTGAAATAAGGCAAAAGAAAGATACACAACCTTCTGAAAATACTAGCAAAGAACATAATGAGGTATCTATCGAGGTCGAGCCCGAAAATGTTGGAGTCCCTATTCGTAGATCCGCAAGGATACCTCAAGTACCATATAGATATGGATACTATATTGATATTAAGGAGTATGAATTAGGGGATCTTGATGAACCTCCTAATTATAAGGCTGCACTAGCAGATCCTGAATCTGACAAATGGCTTAAAGCTATGAATACGGAAATGCAATCCATGAAAGATAATCAAGTCTGGTATATGGTTGATCTTCCATCTAATTGTCGAACTGTTGGATGCAAATGGTTTTTCAAGAAGAATACTAACATGGATGGCAATGTACACACCTTTAAAGCTCGTCTTGTGGCAAAAGGCTTTACCCAAACCTACGGAGTAGATTATAGGGAAACCATCTCTCCTGTTGCAGACATTAGAGCTATAAGGATTCTTTTAGCCATAGCCGCGTTCTATGACTATGAGATTTGGCAAATGGATGTCAAGACTGCCTTTCTGAATGGTCACCTAAGCGAGGACGTATATATGGTGCAACCGGAAGGGTTTGTCGATCCAAAACATCCCAACAAGGTATGAAAACTTCAACGTTCCATTTATGGATTGAAGCAAGCATCTAGAAGTTGGAATAAAAGGTTTGATGAGGAAATCAAGAAGATTGGTTTTTCTCAAAATCCTGATGAGCCATGTGTATATCTCAAAGCTAGTGAAAGTAATGTTGCATTCCTAGTCTTGTATGTCGATGACATATTACTCATGGTAAATAGCGTTACAATGCTGGAAAAAAGTTAAATCTTGGCTTTGTAAGTGTTTTTCTATGAAAGACTTAGGAGAAGCAGCATATATCCTTGGAATCGAGATCATACGTGATAGATCTAATCGATTGATTGCTCTTAGTCAAAGTGCTTATCTAGAGAAAATTCTAAAGAAATTTAGAATGAAAAACTCCAAGAAGGGGTATACTCCAATGATGGAAAAGCCTGACTATAGAAAGTCGTAAGGTGCTAAAACACCTACTGAGGTACAACGTATGCAAAGAGTTCCTTATGCTTCGGCCATAGGTTCAATCATGTATGCGGTTAGATGCACTAGACCTGATGTTGCCTTTGCGCAAAATTTGTATAGTCGTTTTCAGCAAAATCCTGGTGAGATTCACTGGACTGCTGTAAAAACTATTCTTAAGTATTTGAGGAATACTAAAGAAATGGTTCTTATTTATGGGGCTAAACCTGAAGATGAGCTAAAAGTATCGTGTTATGCTGGTGCAAGTTTTCAAACTAATAAGGACGATACAAAATCTCAAATAGGATATGTGTTCATACTTAATGGTGGAGCCGTGGACTGGAAGAGTGCCAAGCAAAGCACTACTACTATGTCTTCTACAGAAGTTGAGTACATTGCTGCTGCTGAAGCATAAATGGAAGTAGTCTGGATGAGGAAATTTATTAATGGACTTGGAGGTGTCATGCCATCGAATAAAAGGCCTATGGAGATGCTATGTGACAATAAGCCAGCATTAGCTATCGCCAGTGATCCTGGAATCTTAAAGGGAGCCAGACATTTTCAGAGGAAATATCACTACATTCGTGAAGTAATTCAAGAAGGTGAAATTTTCCTTAAGAAAGTCCACACAGATGACAACGTAGCTGATCCGTTTACAAAACCAATGCCACTCAATAAGCATTTTTGTTAGCCTTAATTTTATATAGAAATGTTCCTGGTAGTAGTCTCATGTAAATCTGTGATTCATTAGTTAGTATTTGGATAATGGGATGTTAAACGATTATTATTTTCTTTTATGAATGAATTAATATACGTGGTATCTTGTTTTCATTTTGTATAATAATTGTATCATATATTTGCATGTTTATATCCCATGAATGCACTCGCACGCATTCCGAAAAGTACACACTCTGTCATACCAAGATAACAATATGAATAATTATTGACAAAGGTAAAATGTGAGTGTCTAGTTGTATTCTGGAGAATACGTAAAGATGATTCTGCCAGCTTCACGTTTTATTCAATGAGGTTGAATATTAGATCCCCGCTGTGTGATAATCACTTTATGGATCGGCATCATTGGTGTATTACACACATGGTGAAAGTTATGTTTATCCTTAGACTTAAGATGCAAGCAGGTTTTGCATGTATGGATAGCATTCTTGATAAAATCCACGCTAGTCTGTCGAAAGGTAGTTATAAGGCTGTGTTTTCAGAAGTGTTTTGAAGTACACAACAGACACTTGTAGTCAAAATAGAATTTGTTCCTCCACTTGAGTGGGAGTTAGATACTTACTGGGCCCTTCGTTGGTTTGATCAGATATTTGCATGGCTGACTCGCGCGAACTCACACCTTAAATATGTAGATAAACACAAACATGTATAAATACACGTCAAGGGACGAAATCCCGCGAGAGCAATGAAACCGGAAGCAGTATAGAGTGTTCCCGGGTCGTTATGTCCCAACGAGGCTAAAATGGAAAATCGAGAGACGATTGATGATTGATGTTTGAATATGACAAGGAATGATTTGATGCTAATACTAATAAGCAAATGCACATAAAAATAAGCAAAGAAAATAAGCTGGAACAAAAATAAAAGCTAGAAATGGTAAAAACACTTAACTTTTACACTAAGACATAAAGAAGCTCAGTGAAGTTTAGGACAGACAAATAAGTTAAACTAACTCTAAATAAGCAAATACAAAAAGTAATTAAGCTAAATTAACAAGATAAACACAACAGTACTAACAACAGTACTACCAGTATTAACTAACAGTACTAACTTGGAGTTAATACTGCTAGTTATAAGTTAGTGCTGGTAGCTTAAGGTTAGTACTGCTAGGCTAACAAAACTCAAAGAAACAAGAAGTAAGCAAACAAGCTAAAACAGAAGTTCACCTAACCTTAATAAGCACTTAGTAATAGGAATAAGCAACTAGAATAAACCAAAATGACAAATAAGCTAGAAAACTAAAACTGATAAACTCTTAAAATTATTTTGAAAAGGGCAAACAAGTCCTACTGAAGACAGTTGATTCGTTGTTTTATATACCTAAAATATAATATAAAATAATATAATCCCGAGAGTAATTAAGAAAGTTACCAAGTTACCTTGATAAAATTCACTCTCAAAAATATATATAATATAATATATAATACGTATGTTTGACCGGGTAAGTATGATCACCCGTTCGTTTCCCCCAATGACAAGTGCAATGGAAACCTCATCTCGTTCGATGATTGATTTTGAATAATAAAAGAGATATTTTTGATTATTTATGCTACGAAAATTAAAGGCACAATTAAACAACTAAATTAAACTAATTACGAAAGTAAATAAAATGCGACATTTAAGAAAACAAATACAATTTAAATCTTAAAAATATAGAAAAATGGTTTTTAAACTGTAAAAATGTGCAGAAAAATTATGGAACAAAAAGCCCCAATTTTTAAAACCCAATTGAACCCTAATTTATGTAATTAAAACTAAGAACCCTAAATAATAAAACTAATTTAAAAAATATTAAACCTAATTATTTTTCTAAAAAAGACAGGGTAGAAAGGGTAAGAAAGGAAAGAACAGGGTAGGCGGGTGAACTTGAGTAAATTTACACTTTCATTAAAACGAATAACCCTGAAACCTTAAAGAAAAGTACCAACTAAACCCTAACCTAGCAAGATTTTTTGCTTATTTAAAAAGTGATTTTCAGACAAAACTTAAAACTACAAAGTTACTCAACAGCTTATTCTTAACAACTTTAGTAAAGACACTTCTAACTTTTAACAAGAAAATAAGCTAGAAAATAAGAAAATAGATGGCTGTCACAGAAAGTGCTTGTTTGACTGAATTTTTGGATTTTTGCTTATTGTGAGCTTAATACTAAATAGAAAAAGCAAAACAGAAGAGCCTATTTGTTAGCTTTAAAATGTACTAAAAGATTCTAAACTAATATTATCCTGTTGTTAACAAACTTAGAAAGAAAATTAGGATGAAAAAGTGCAAAGTGTAATGAAACAGATTTAGAGTTTTTTTTTTCAACTAGGCTTAAACAGCTTATTTTTGGACCTTAGGTGGCTAGATATCTTGAAATAGCTAACTAATTATCTAAAATCAACCAACTAAAAGATTTGTAAGACTCTAAAAGGAAATGAGAAAATCAAAGTTGAAAAATGCAAAAAGTATGCTAAAATGAATGCACAGCTCTGTGCAGATTGGTGTTTCTCTGCTGGTAGCAACATTGGCTAGGAACAGGAATACAACTAGAATTTGCAAACTAACACTTTACTAAATGTCATTTATTGAACACCAAAACTACTTAAAAACTCTAAGTGCAATTTGTAAAAAATTTCTTCTAAAAATCTAAGACTTATTCAGTTTGAAAATGTGCCACATTGCAAAAATAACTTATTAACTCAAAATTTGTAAATCCAATAACTAGCTTTTAAAAACTGATTTAATAAACATGATTATAAGCCTACGTCAACTTAATGAAAATTTTGATAGAGTGCAGTTGACTTTAAGAGTCAACTAACAGCTAAATTCCAAACACTCCCTTAATAGAAAGCTGTCAAACTACTATGCACCTAAAACCTTTTAAACTCTAAAACTTTGTAAAGCTTTTTATCTACTTATACTAAAATTATCCTAATAAAACTATTTAGCAGTAAAACTACTGACTTATTAAGAAGAAACTAAGCAATTTCTCTCCTTAACTTATACAACTACTTATGGCAGAAACTAAAATATAAAACTAAATGAATTTTAAATCTAAGCAACTTAGAACCTAACTACATTTTTGAGTAACATCCAAACTAAGCCTTACTGAAACAAGAATAGTCATTAAAATCCAGAAGAAAAAGTAATTTCTAATAAGCTAAAAGTGCTAATTTGAAATTGAGAAAGTGAAACCTGCAATATTTGGAGTCTCAGAACTAGAGCCACTCTAGTAGAGTGAGTGGCTCAAATTGTGAACCTAAGTGACTTCCAAAGTCTCTAAACCCAAGCTTTTAGCTCAATAAGCTAAATAGAGCTTATTACTCCTTGTGAACCTCCAATTTGAAGCTTATGAATTCAAGTGATCATTTTAAGATATAAATGAGTTAAACTGATGTAATGAAAGCTTAAACCATAGTTTTACTGAAAATTTAGCTTATTAGAATAACAAGCACAAACGGCTTATGTTAAGCTTGTTGGATTAAATTGACTTAAACTATGAAAACAAAACTTAATAAATGTGTAAAACGAATTGTATTGCTGAATTAAAGTAGTACAAGTTCAAAGGAAACGATTACAAGAGCTTAAAAGCTTAAGTGCTTAAAGTGAAAGCTTAAATTGCTTGAAAATGAAAATTACAAAGTAAAGTTTTTAAAACTAAAACTACCACCCTCAAATGATGTCTTAGGGCTGCTATTTATAGAGGAGAAGTGAAGAGAGGGAAGGTTTTCTAGAATGGTCCTTTAAATCTCATCCGTTGATCATTTGTGAGTGAATTGTGGCCGTTTGATGAGTTTAGTGAGGTGGCCTGGCCAATGAGCTGCTGCCACGTGTTTTATTATGATTGGTGAGAATGTATGAACCGGATTGAGGGCTTAAAAAGGAGCGGGGGTGGGGAATTTCGAAGTTGGGTTTGTGTAAAATTTTGGCGGGAAATGTTGTTAGGGCTGTTAGTTTGTTGCGATATAAGCGGGATGTTTGTTTAAAACTATGGAGGACTTGCTCTTTCAGTCCCTGTCTCTTGTCCCGCCCAAATGTAGTATAAAACAGTTTGAGAAATGGCAATTTCAGCCCTTGGTCTCTCTTTCTTCTTTTCCTTCTTTAATAAACAAGCTTTTCTCTTTTGGCAAACTTGGCCCTTGAAACTTTAAAACTTCAAAGCAAGCCTTCAAACTTTGCACACTTGTCATAACTAGCCCCTTGACTTTATTTTGACCTTTAACTTCTTTCTTGCTGTGTCGGGCTGATCCGGCTGTGATCTTTGGCTGATTCTTCACTCTTGCTCTTGTCTCTTTGTCTTTTTCCCGTTTCTTGTTGGTTTTTGATCGTTTTTGCTTCTTTTTGTCTTTTTAATCCTTTCCTGCACAATTGGACACAAAAGCACACATTTTCTATTCTTTTGGCATTTTTATTGGCTTTTATTTGGCAAAATCCCGGGTTATTTAGTATACAATTAAGCAAATATCAACAGTAAACTAAAATAGGCTTGATCTACTCTAAAAAGCTAAACTAATCTTAAATAAGTATAAATAATAAGCTAATAAGTAGAAATGGGCTAACAGTACTAACAGTACTAACTAACAGTACTAACTTGTAGTTAGTACTGGTAGCTTTAAGTTACAGTTTTAACTAACAGTACTAACTTGGAGTTAGTACTGGTAGTTCTAAGTTAATACTGCTAGTTTTAAATGCCCAAAAATGAACTAGCAGTACTAACTAATTGTTAGTACTGTTAGTTCAAAATATACCTTAAAGTTTCCAAAAATCATTTTTATTTCAAACTTATTAAAAACAGATTATCAAATAACAAATTAAAGCACTTAAGAGCAGACTTTAATCAAGAATAAGCAATAAATAAGCACAATAAGCACTTCTGCAGTAAATAAGAAATGTAAGAAAAAGAGAGAGACTTACAAAACCCTTGCTCAAAACAGGGTCCAATAATGAATCTACAAGCTCTAGCTTGCATAAAACAAGCTAGTAGTGTCCATAAGCCATCCAAACTGCTATCAATCCATAACATATGCTGTGGTAGATTTTTAAAGAAGTGATATTTGTGATTTTCTCTTACTAATAACCTTTTTTATCTTACTTAATGAAAACTCTTATAAGGAAGCTGTGTGGGAGCTTTTTGAACACAATACAATATGATTAAGAACTTAACACTTGAATTTAAAAACTTCAAACGTGCATTAATCTAGAAAGTCTACAAAACTAAAATAAAAGCTGTTAAATGACTTTTGAAATTGAACTAAGATTAAAAACAATTATAACTAAAAACTAGATGCCTCAAAAGTCTTAACAAAAAGCGACTAATTATAGGCCGAAGCTGGACTTTCAGCTTGTGCTTCTTTGGAGAGCAAAAACAAGTGTGCTTGTTGTGTGAGGGGATTCTAAAGCAAATCTCAGCCTTTAGTTTCATTTGTGCTTCTTTAGAGCAATCTCAACCATCGAAAATGCTTTTGGAAATGGAGAGGGATTGCCAACATGCACTATACAACGGGGTAAATATAGTGATTGAAAATATTTGGTAGGGTCGAGTGGTTTTTGCAGGAGAAGTATGGGCGACATACAAGTTGTACTGGGTTGTCAAGCGGAAAGAAGGCTTTGGGAAGTAGGCAGAATGGTCCCCCTAAAACAAGGTCCCCCCCCACCCCCCCCACCCCCCCCCCCCCCCCCACTTATAACTAAATCAATCTCTACCCGGCTTGGCAGTTTTTGGTCCTGGCCCCCCATCTTATTAATTTTTTAATACAACTTTAAGCTTGCAGTGTTTAGCCCTCGATTTATTTTCTTCCAAGCGATACTTAGGACTTCCGACTTAACTTGTCCTTTCCTTCCCAGTCTTGGCTTTGTTGGATTTGGCTTTGTTTTTATTCCTTTTCTTGAATATTCGTATCCTGCACAATACAAAAGACAAAAGCAAAACATACAAATACAATGTATTTTTGGTACGTTTTTAGTCACTTAAGTCCGTTTAGAATGGAAAATGGTATGTGTAATTAAGCACATACCAATGGCCGTGCCCAACATGTAGTTAAGATGATTTTTTTTTACATTTGGTGATCTGAATCAGTACAGATGCAAGAAATAGAATTGTTAAAGTATGGAATGACTACTGTTCCATATCCATTTTTAACATGTATCTGAAACAAAGGGATAGGACTAACTGAATCCACAGAAGGCTGAGTTGTTTTCTAAAAACTGCAAAACTCATGTATTTCTGGGAGCATTGATGATGTTGCTAGACTATTTGTCAATGTTAGTATGTTATATAATATGAATGAGACATTCGTAAGTGGGAGCTGTTGGGTTTGTGCTCATGTCACACGAATATTTATACGGCTAGAAATACATGAGCCTATGGGGTCGCACACGTTATACATTTAGGTATCATTCTATTAATGTGAATAAGAATATAACTGTATATTTATTATTTATATTAATATATGATTTGACGAATAAACACTAACCATCGTTTGTTAGTTAACTAATGTAACTAACTAATAAGGTTTTTTAATTAATGGGTAATTAAATGTAATTAACCATAAATAATTAAAAAGGTTAAAAAGTCAACCAAAGGGTGTTTTGGCTTATGTTTGACCGGCCACAAGGACCCAAGGGGGTTGGATTGGGCTTTAAACTATCTTTTCCTACAAGGAATATAATTTAGGTAAACCCTAAATTTATCCCTATATAAGGAGGATCCTATAGCTCATTATTCTCGTCCATTGTCCCTTTCCTCTCTTGTTCGATTGCAACAAACAACCCTTAGGGTTTTTCTGGTTTCGATTATATTGGTGTTTACATATTCGTTGGTCAAGAACTAGCATTCGGTTGATACTGCTCGACGTATAGTGTATGAACTTCGTGGAGGTTACTTACTTTAGTAACTAGAAGTAGTTTTCGGTAAAGCACGTTTATTACACACGTGCGTGTACTTCAAGATCCTCGTTCGTCACTAGCTTGATTGTTAATGGTATGTTTTCTTATTTATATTTTATGTGTTAATTATATATGCTATATGACTAGATCCGTTGCGTAGCTCATAAAATATTAATTGTAATATTATTTGTTATTAGATAACAATTTCTAACATTTTCAAGTTTGGGTTTCAAGATTTAAGCTAGGGTTTTCATCTATACAAAGTTGGGTTTTTATAAGTTTGGGGTTAAAAATCTAAGCCTAGGGTTTCATTATGTTCATCATCTTTGTAAGCATACCCTATCTACTCTTTTGATTTTTATACATCTTGATCATGATTATACACTTTTTCATACTTTCATTATTACCATTTTCAAATGAACAACTTGATTATAAAGTTATATCACCAACTAGTTACTTTTTAAAAATAAGTTTCAAGAAATCAAGATCAATACTTGCATATATAATTATTAAACTTGTTAATTTTATGGTTCATAAACTAGCTTATTTAGTGTTATAATTTATTTCATATTTTATTCATTATGTTGTGAAGAGTTGGATGGGATTAGGTTAGTTTGGATGTGTTGATTGTGAAAGAGGTTGGGTGATTAGGTTAGAAGGTTTTGTTGTGTAAAAATGACGTAAAAATTTATAAGTTTTAAAGTATATAAGCCCTGAGGACAGCCGACTGTAAACAGTGGGTTTAGTAGCACATTCACAAGCTAAACCCTTAAAAATATGTTAGTACACTTAATTACAAAGTCGTGCATATAAAGAACTCGAAAAACAAATTTATAACAAAAGATAAAGAGTCAAAAAAAGTTTAGTAACGATTTCGGCAAAAACAGTTTTTCTATACAATCTGAGCAGAATCTGTTGTAGTGATTTTGACCTCTTTCGGGTCCGAACCGGCTAAAGTGTAAAACTAGAAAGTTGTCCGGAATGATTTTTCGCCTAAAGATCCGTCATTTCTTTTCTCATGAAATTCGAAAACGAAGGAGTTATCACACTTTTAAAACCGGACCTGCACGTAACCTTTTTATAAAATGCATGCTGTTATGATTAATAAAAGGTGTTTTCGGGTGTTTTCGGGTGTTTTCGGGTGTTTTCGGGTGTTTTCGGGTGTTTTCGGGTGTTTTCGGGTCCGTTTGAGCTATAAAAACTATAGAAAACAATGTAGTAATACTTGTAT
>BQNB010064076.1:5888-35447 GCA_026074375.1 Tanacetum coccineum | reverse complement strand
GTATGAAAATGAGGAGGGAAAAATATTTTGAAAGTGTATAATGATAGTTGTATAAATACATCAAATGTGGTAGAGGTATTAGGTAAGTTGTGCATGCATGCATGTAATATAATGCAAGTTTGGAAAGATTTACGTAAAATTTATAAAACCGTATGCAATGACTTATAAAATATGCTCATGAGAATAATAATATACTAGATGAACGTAGACTAAACTTAGTCTATAGACGGAATGTATTCAAAGACGTTTCTCGCTATACGCGGGAAAACCTAACGGTTCACGTAAAGTCAAATATTCACGTAAGCAAAATAAAACATTCTAGTAAATAGGTAAATGTTAACCTGAAAGCGACAGTTGCTACACGAGCCAGGTCCAGAGTCAATAACATCGGTGTTAGTGAGACAAAGGTACAATGGCAGTATACCAGAAAAGTACTATGCAGGACCACCACTGACGTTCTGGTGCGTAACGACAACTAGTTCAGCAAATAAAAGGAAGTACTAGCCTGAAGACTTCCTCGCTGAACCTAAACGACAAACACAATTCTCCTGTCTTCAGGTAATGTTCAAGTAGTATTAATAGTAGGAGTTCGCTGCTCTAGACGAACAAACATACACCTACTCCGAACCATATTTTCTCTATCTATATTGTCCAATTATATCATACCAACCATACTTATCCTCACGCCGGAGCAATGACGGATCTTGAACATTTATTTTTTTTTGGGGGGGGGGGGGAATTATTGTAACCATACCAAAATAAAAAAGTGGACAATAACTTTTAGACGGAAGAAGTAATATTTACATTACTTGTCACAAACTTTGGGGAGGCCGGGACTGTCCCCTGCCCCTATTAAGATCCGCCCCTGCGCCGGAGTTGGTCTCAGATTCAAAACCCGAGGCGAGCTAACGGTGTTCTCTCTTAATTTTAGCTAGGGTATAAAGGAACAACCTCCGAAAGAGTCAAATTGAATCAGACAACCTTCAAGTTAGAAGCCCATTTGTTAAGCCCAAGCGACCCACGTAAATTTGCTTTAGCAAATACATATAAGTATTCTAATTCAACCAGCGAGTATTTTGTAAAATCTTACGATAGATAATGTTAATTGTTAGTTTCTTTAACCGTAGGAGTATGACGAAGGAGAGGCCTAATAAGAACTTTTGCATGTTCTGTTGTTAGTATGTTGCTAATAAGTAGGGCCTAAACTGATTATCCTCCTTTTTTAAGTGGTACTCAATAAACAATCTTTTATTACAGTAAAGATATGTTAGCATAATGTAAGAAACACTGCAATTAAAGTCGAGAGTTTGATTTAACAATTATGTACCATCATCTATTGTTATGTATTGTTTGGGTGTTCTATGTTGCTGTTAATATTGTTTAAACATTTATGTAAAAATGTAAAATTTACAATCCTATACTTTTTGGTTCTCTGATTTTGGGTACTAAGAGGCTATTATTTTTGTAACCATTCGTTAACCATATAAAATAACCAAGAAGCCTAATTTTATGCATATAGAATTCAACCAATGGAAGTCACAACTCAATTATTAAAGGTATAAGTTAAGTCTACACCAAAGCAAATATTCATGAACAAACATTAAGTTAGTCAAAATTGGAAGTTACAATAGACTTTATAAGTTGTATCTTTGTCTTATATAGCTAACCACAGTCTAGGGCAACAAGCATGACATATGGTAAAAAAACAAGCATGATTGCCTGCGCGTTGTTGCGGGACGTTAATTTTTTTTTTTTTTTTGGCTTAGCGTAGGGCGGTTTTTGACTGCATGAGAGCTGGATCTTCCACGCGTTGCGGCGGGGCTTGTTTTTGTGTGATTTGATTACACCGCCTGCGCGTTGCCGCGGGGCATAATTTTTTGCGAATATGTTTCGAATGAATATTGAATGGAAATGTGTTCATGCGTTGTGGCGAGACTGATAAATAAAGTTTATTATATAAAAAAGTCATAAATAGTTAAAAGTTCAGGGTGCTTTTTGTAAATTATCTTTTCTTAATTTATTTTGGGCAGGAAGAAGAATGCTTAATTTTTTTTAGTCTGCAAAATGAAATGATCGTCACATTTGCCAAGGCGTTGATATTTTTCTAGAAGTTTATGACCCAGGTGCAACGTATATAGGTGTAGATGTATAGTAAATTCAAGGATGCGCTTATAATGTATGATAAGGATTTTGGATGTGGATTAATATCATTGGGCCAAAATTAGCCCAAGACGTTGGTACTGTAGCGAGGATCAAAAACGGCAGCGTTTTATTCCTCCTATAGTATATGTATATAATTAGCCCTTCCAAAACTGAGTTTGGACTTTAGAGAATCGCATATCGTAAGCTACAGTTTCCATTTACCAAGCACGAAAAAAAATCCAATATTCGAACAAACAAACCTAAATATTTAAATATGTAAAGCATAAGGAACAAATATTACATTTTTTAAGACATTAAATAGCCACGTACTTTTACAAATATACCGATATGATACGTAAACTCAAAAAATTACTCATATAGTACCTCAACTTGCACTTTACCTGTTAATATGCCATTTTTTAACCGGCTAAATCTACAAATTGTAAAAAAGCTGACGTGGCTTTCTTTTTCATTTGAGTTAATTTCTTTTGAATTAATGTGGCAACGTTAGTCTTTTTAGCAAACGAACGTTTGCAACGTTAGTCCTTTATATTAACGGGCGTTTTTTCCTTTTGAGTTAATTTTCTTTTGTTTTTTCCCATTTTTATACGTTTTTATATGTTTTCGTACGTTTTATTAGTTTCTATCCGTTTTCGTATGCTTTTTTCCCTTTTTTTCTGGTTTTGTCTTTTTTTACGTTTTTTTATGTTTTCATACGTTTTATACACTTTTATACGTCTTTTTATGTTTTTCTTTGAACGTTTTTATACGTTTTTGTACGTTTTTATCTAGTTTTATCCGTTTTTGTGTGTTATTTTTGTTTTTGTCCGTTTTTTATGTTTCATACGTTTTTGTCCGTGTTGGTACGTTTTTATACATTTTCGACCGTTTACGCACGTTTTCATACGCTTTCATCCGTTTTAACTAGTTTTATCCGTTTTGGCATGTTTTATACGTTTTTAATGTTTTTTTTCATTTTATCAAAGTTTTCAGAGGAGTTTGTTGTGGCTAGAAAACGGAGAAACGTAAGAAAACGAACAAAAACGGCCAAAAGCGGAAAAATAACGTACTAAAACGGATAAAAACGGTTAGTAATAATAAAAAAAATTAGAAAAAAATAAAAAATTGCTGACTTTTGAAGGTTTAGCCGGTGGTAAAAATTTTGTACAGGTACTATATCGGGACATTTGAGAAAGTATGTGGCTATTTAATGCCTTAAACCCAAGAAAAAAAATGTCACGTCAGCTTTTTTTATAATTTGTAGGTTTAGCCGGTTAAAAGTGGCATATTAACAGGTAAAATGCAAGTTGAGGTGCTATCTGAGTAATTTTTTGGGTTCACGTAACATATAGGTATATTTGAAAAAGTACGTAGCTATTTAATGCTTAAAACTTTTTTTTTCTTCAAAATTTGACAGTAGAGTAACAATGGAAAAACTAGAGTAGGCAAATATATATGATGGGAGTCATTGGCAGATTCAAGGTGGATGAGTAGTTGCGTGCAACCGCCGGAATCAACCTGATGCCAGGCACGTGTGACATCGGAAGTCGCGAGTATATCTATGAATGCGTTTGGAAGGAAGAGTGAAAAATATGCCTTAATTATCTTCCTCTAGAAGGTAAATGGTTTGGACTTTGGCTAATATAGGATCTTTTTCAAACAAGCTGTGAGGAGATTTTTATGTGAGAAAGCATGAGGTGTCTGATTTTCAAAGATGGGTCTAGGGGCGGATTTAGCTTGAAGATGTCTAATATTTTAGTAGTGCACTTTTTTTTGATTTTTTGAAAAGTTAATACAAAATACACCATAAAATTAGCAGTCCATACTGCATAGCCATGAATTCCAAAGCAAAGAAAAAGAAGGAGAAGAAAAAAAAGAGCTCCACTGGTATGAGTATTGAGTATGGCGGCTGTGAATGTTGAAGAAGAAGAAGCAGAGCGTCAAGTGGTGAATGTCTTTTTATGTTTTTACTTGGGCCAATAAGGTAATTAGTTATAAGATTGAATATGAGCTCAATCCAGTCAAAACCACAACTTACACATATTAGTTTATCATTTTATTTGTTGGTGAGTGCTCTAAAATTAGAGTACTGAAATATAAAAGAGGATTGATTGACATGTGTAACTCGTATGCTTAACTATATGTTTAAACCTACATGCTAATATTTTGTTGTAGATAATACATGAATTCACAATTTCATAAACCACTAAATTAATGACACATTCTTTTAGGCATAAAAGTAATCACAATTTTAAGCCTCCAAAATATTTCCCAATATAAAAATCACTTATCTTTACTTTAGTGTGTTTTCAGTGCATCTATGTCATAACTTGGGAACTAAATCTCTTTACATATTTCTCTTTTACATGTTTCTAAGGTTTGTTTTTATAAGATTTATAAACGGTAGAATTGTGTGCTTTAATTCGTTCATTTTGTACAAATTTGCATCGGTTACTTTTTTCTGCCTGTTGATCAGAACTAACACACAAAAATTTAACATTGTATGTTACTACAGGTCAGATGACCCGACTCAATAATTAAACGGACTATCGGGTTCGAGTTGATATCGAGTCGGGTTATTTCAGGTCGGGCGATTAGGGTCTATCGGGTTCTTTTGCTTTATTTACCCGTAAAATAAGTTACGCCTCAAAGCTATTTGATTACTTAAGTAGACTTATGGTTTTAAATTTAATAACTTGCACAAATAAACAACTATTAAAAATTCCAAACATGTGAAAAAGTAAATCAAAAGGCAAATTTCCTTGCAATAGAAAAGGTGTATATAGTCAATATTTTTTGTGTATAGTGTTGGTAGATGTATAAGGGCTATATATTGTAGTAGGCCCAATTATGCATAAGAGGCCTACCCATAAGGCTTTCTAGAATAATTTGTATGACTATATATCGTGATTGATTTTGAAATAATAATCAAGGAATCAATTACCCTTCAATAGTATAAACTACAAGGCAGTAGCCTTCGTTTAAAGAAAAAAGAAAATACGAACAGTAATAATTATATATATATACTATAATAGGGTTAAAACGCTGCCGTTTTTGGCAGCGTTGCTACAGTACCCGCCTTTGCCACATTCCCCCCCCCCCCCCCCCCCCTCTCCCTTACCCCCCAACCCCCCCATAACTTTCTAACCCGGCCCACTGGGGTGGGACCAGGCCCCAATTTTTTTTTTTTTTTTTTTGTTTTTTAGGTTTGGGTTGGTTGTATTTTTTTTTTTTTTTAGGCATGCTAAAAAAAAAAAAAATCGCTCGGTTATAAAATAGAAAAAAAAAAAATACAAAAATATTGACTTATTTCTCTGAATATAAAAAAAAATACTCGCGACATGACCGGCCAACAACACTTCTAATGCCCATATAAAAAAAACAAAACTATTAAACATGTGAGACGCGAAACAAAAAAAACACCGAAAATAATAAACCCGCACAAATAAAAAATAGAAACAGAATAAAAATAAAATTTTAACGCATAAAAATTAAACCCGCACTATTAAAATTTGAGACCGAAAAAAAATAAACCCTCTCACCCATAATTCAGATAAAAAAACGCCATGTTCCCATAAAATTGATATTAAAAAAAAACCCGTAATAGCAAAAAAAAAGAAACCTATTTTAATATCATGAGCCCCACACATAAGCCCACATGTAAGAAAAAAAAAAAAAATTAAACATGAGGCTGAAAAATTAAAACCACACAAATTAAAAAATGACACACAACCTGTGTCCCCACCTTAACATGTGCCCCTGAGGCACATGTTAGAAAAACCCAAAAGTAAATTCAAAAGCAAATTTCCTTGCAAAGAAAATGTGTATATTAGGCAATATATTTTTGTATAGTGTTTTATGATAATTTCTATTTATTGTAGTAGGCCCAATTATGCATAATAGGCCTGCCCATACGGCTTTCTAGAATAATTTGTATGTCTATATAATGTGATTGATTTTGAAATAATAATCAAGGAATTAATTACCCTTCAATAGTATAAACTACAAGGCAGTAGCCTTCGTTTAAAGAAAAAAGAAAATACGAACAGTAATAATTGTTTCTATAAGATACAAAACCACATGGAACATAAAATAACCGTTGTTTCTAGCATAAGAACACAGATGTAACGGATAGGATTTATAACAAAACTAATAGTCAGAACACAAAGATCTGTAGTCAACGATAAAGTAACATCAAGAGGTGAACTGATGGACTATTAGTAATTTAGTATGTTTAGGTACTAATGAACTAAGGATACTCGTCGCTTTATAAAATTTTAGGAAAAATTATAGAAAAATAAATTTCGAGTCTTACTGGTTGACCCGATACCGGATGATAAAAATATATTCCAACCCTAACCTGACTCGCCAACTATGTTGGGCTATCGGATTTGGGTCAAAACAACCCGATTCAACCCGACCCTATAAGTCTTATAGGGGTGAGCAGAAGAAACCGAAAAAACCAAACAAAAAAGACCGACCGAAACTAAAAACCGATAGTTAAGGTTTTAATTTTTCAAAAACCGAAAAATTTCGGTTCGGTTTCGGTTTTTGTTCAAAAACCGAACCGTAAAAACCGAACCGAACTAGGAGTTCTGTCGGCTGAACAAACCCTATTTATTTATTTTATTGCTTATACTAAAGGTGAGCAGAAAAACCGGAAAAAAAAAAACCAAAATCCGATAGAATACTTAAACAACCGAAAGAACCAAAACTAACCAAACCAAAAACTACTAAAAAATCAAGATCAAAATAAAAAAAAAAAAAAAAAAAAAAAAACCGAACAATCCGACGAATACCAAATAAACTGACAAATGATAAAACATAATTACTAAAAAGCAAAAGCTACCGATAGTATTCTCGGTTTTTTTAATTGTTATTTTATCAAATAAAAATTTCAAAAAATCACCTGAAAAAATTTTTTCGGTTCGGTTTTTACCTTCCGGTTTTGTAATTATTATGTTTTTTTTATATTTATATTATTTTTATTTTCCACAAAACCGAGTAACACCGTAAAAACCGTGAAATGAAACCTGAAAAACCACCGAGTACACGCGAACCGCACCCGAACCAAAAAAAGACCAAACAGACACAAAAAAAAAGACCAAACTACGCAAACAATAACGAGTACTCCGAAAAAATACCAAACCCAAAAAACCGAATAAAACCGAAAAAAACGAAACCAAAAAAAACCAAAAAGATCTTATAATAGATTTAATACATGATAAATATAAATAAATAAAATGAAGTAACAAAATTTTATAATTTAACAATTACATATTTTTATTTTAGATGGAATGAAATAATATAATTATATATTAATCTGTATTGTTTTATAATATATGTTGTGCGTGTAACGCTAGTGTATTCCGCTTCTTCTATGTAACTCTTGGTTTTTCTTCTTGCCTCCCTGTTCCCCTTTCCTCCTTTCTTGTGTTGTTCGTACATATCATAGTGTTAAAATATTACAAATGTTCATTGTTGATAAATAGAAATTACTTATGTTGATAGTTTATTCCATAAATTATGCCAAACAATAAAAATATGCACAACAAAGAGTCGAGAAATGAAATAAAACTTTAGAACACGTAGAGTCTCTCATTTTATAATGTATATTTGTATAATTGTAAACAAAAAATTTGTGGTAAACATTATTGAAGCCTCATATTGACTAAAAAAAAAAGAAAAATTAAAAAAAAAAAAATAATCAATTTATTCCCTGACTTCTCTTAGTCTACTTAAAACAAGTTTATTAATAAAAATTTAAAAAAAAACGAACAACCAAATTTAAAATAAAAATAAATATAACAAAAACAAACTTTTAAAATAAAAAATAAAATAAAAAAAGAAATAAAAAGTAAAACATTTGAAAACTGAACACAACAAAAAAAAAAACAAGACAAAAAAAAAAGAAAAACAACCTAACAAAAGTGTGAAAAAAAAAAAGCTACCACGATGAAGAGAAACCTAAGAAAAAAAAACAAAAACAAAGTAATAAAGACCGAAAAAAAAACAATAATAAAAGAAAAAAACCAGCCAAAAAAAAAAAAAAAAAAATAACCGAGTTTTAATATACAGACCGCCCAAAGCAAAACCCACACACACAAAAACGCGAAGTCAACAAGTCACAACACTACATGTACAGTTAAAAATAAGACTCAAAAAACTACTCGCATCAACGAACAACCACCGTAGCCTTATGATAAAAGTTAAGATGTTTTATATTAAGGTTAAATAATGAAAACACCGCAATATTTCCTGTGAATAATGTGTTACGATGTTTTCTGGTTTATCAAAAACGCTCCGACCCAACAGACAGAATCCCAAATAATGACGATCATAACCGCGAACGCAAATCCATGAATCCCAATATGAAGAACAACAACCACTATATACCGTTACACCTTGCTTCACTATACGCCACCGACAAAAACCGATACCAGGGCCAGAATAGCAGTTTCATAAACTACTCAAATCAAATGAAAATAAAATTTATTAAAACAGTAACTATTTAAAATAATAACTAATTTACAGATAAACATTCTAAACCAATCACAAGATCATAAAACGCATATTCCAACTCCCGAATCGCTCTTTGTCCATTGTATCATTCTATAGACAGCCTAAAAAAAAATAAATATTTTAAACATAAGTTCCGTCGTAACTACCAGGACGCACTGACTACAACAATTCTCACTCGCAACGAGAGAAATGCTTGTATGTCTGAGAAGAGACCATTCCGACTATGAGACACGCATACATGATAAACTTTAAATTTCAGGGCCAGCATAATCAATCATAAATATTTATAGTACATAGTTACAAATTTACAAGTCTCCGAAACGAGAAATTGCTTGTGGAACTTTGACTAGACTTGCATTATTGTTCCTTATGGTTTCCTCAAAAAACATATGATCATGAATCAACCTTTGCAAAATCGATAGTATCCTTCCCATTATGAGATTTCCTGTAAAAATGCTTGACATAATCTCTTAGTACAAAATACGTAATGGGTTGAGTGGATGGATCTGGGAGTTATTGGACCAGGCCCAAGGATGAGATCTTGTACTAAATCAAGTAATGAGATGATTCCCTGCACAATGAAAGGTAAACCGTTAGTCTTACCGTGAGGACGGACCCCACGATTGGACTCTGACGTAAGAGTAAGTAAACATATTTGTCGGAGAATGTCAGAGTATGTGTGTATGAAATGTGGTCAGAAAATCATACCTTGTGGGGGTGTCAGAGTACCCCTTTTTATAAGTGAGCCAAATATTAGGTTTTCCTAATATTTCGCTCATTTATGTTAGTGGGCCGAAGTGGGACCCTTATCGGATAAGGGTCCGCAATAATCATGTCTTGCGGACGTGAGTTCCCTTCCGCGGATGTTGCTTGGTCCTCGGAAGGCCTATCACGTCCGTCTTATTTCTTCCGGGCCGCGCCAGCACGAGACTGGGATTAGTTTGGGCCTATTGTGCTTTACGATTGTCTTATTGGGCTTAGGCCCATGTATAATTTATGTAATCAAGGCCCGGAGGCCTGTTACACGTGTTATATGTCATCAAGTCCCTCCAGTCTAGTGTGTCTATTGCGTGCGATTGTTATTGCGTGCGGTAGATATTACTAGACTCAGATTCCAGTACTCCTCGTATTTTTGCGCCCTCCGTGCTTGTCTTTCCGTGGCGTTTCGTTGCCCTTGTTAGGTGGGACGTGGGTGACGTGGTCTCTTCGTGGCCTTTCACCTTCTGACTGATTTGACTGGTTAGTCCAACTGCTTAACTGTCATCACTATCTTTTACTTTTCATCCTGGCCATTGACTCGGAGGTCACAGCCACGTAGAAGCATCTGGAAGAAGGTTGCACTTACTATACCGAGGGTATAAATACTCGTTGTTGTTTTCACTGTTTCCCTTTTTCATCTTCTCGGATTATAATCACCATTGTTAAAAAGTTCTTCAAGCTTTTCAAATCTGTTTACTTTGTGCCCTATCTTCGAAGAATTTTAGGCTTTCAGGTTAGGCCCCAATCCTTGCTTACTTTTATCATGAGCAGTATTACAGATATAAAGTCGGTCCTTACTCTAAAAGCTCTAAAAAAATTGTGAAACGTATCATATTCCTGATGAACTTCATCCGCAATTGCCTAGCCCTAACCAAACAATTCATGAAATACCTACTGGCAAAATAGGTGTATATACTAGGTTCTTCGAGTATGCCAATTTTCGATTACCACTTTTCACTTTTCTTGTTAATGTGCTCAGACACTATCACATTCATATATCCCAACTATCCGTTATTGGTGCGGCCAATGTGTCTCATTTTGAGATCCTTTGCCGTGTTCAAGGTTTTGAGCCAACGGTTGGACTGTTCCGTTATTTTTATGTTAATTCCAAGAACAAAGGCTGGATGTCGTTCAATAAACGCCAGGGAAATGATGCCGTTTGTTATACCAAACCCTTAGACTTATTGAAAAGTTGGAATGATCGTTTCTTTTGGGTCGACGCTTTTGCTTGTCCTGTCTCCTTTCCGTGGAATACTAGCAAAAGCGTGTCGAAGGACCCTTTTCCTAAGTCTTCCCAATATAACGCGAAACATTATGCTACCCTTG
This sequence comes from Tanacetum coccineum, assembly GCA_026074375.1. Classification (NCBI taxonomy): domain Eukaryota; kingdom Viridiplantae; phylum Streptophyta; class Magnoliopsida; order Asterales; family Asteraceae; genus Tanacetum; species Tanacetum coccineum. The sequence continues at coordinate 24,698 of BQNB010064076.1, read as the reverse complement.
TTGCATATCCGGCTCCTTTCCATAAGTATCCGAAACTTTTCCTTTGCTTAATAGGAATTAGTCGTAACTATACCTTGGATGAAGATACATATCCCCAGTTTCTGCGTGATAATAATGAGGGTGGGTGCTTATTATTATGTCTTACTTGTGTTATGACTTTTTATCATTTTTGCTGACCGTTTTAATCTTTTCTCTTTTTGTGTAGAAATAGATTTTCTTTCCTTTATCCAAACTGCCGATCCTACAAAGGTGAGGGTTGGTGAGAGGCAGCGTGCGGAAGGTGAACCAAAGTTGTTGGATACCACTGTGGGGCGTGTTGTTCCATTCTTACCGATTGCTCCTGCTCGTGCCTCAAGCGAGCTAGAGGCAAGCGTGGACAAGCTTTTTGACGAAGGAGGTAGTGGTGGTTAGACGGAGCAGGGTGATTCTACGAGTGGTGGGCATGATGTTGATATTCCGCAAGTTAGTGAAACTGCGGAGATTGTTGCTGAAGATGCAGCTCCTGTGCAACCAAAGCGTCAAAGAAAAAGGAAAACAATTGTTTATGATGCTGGTGGACCTTCACACCATCCTAAGAAGTTAAGGATCACGAAACTTCAACTGGGCCCTCTGTTGCTGGTAAATCTATGTCCGCGCTCCAGAGGTTACTTGCTGGAGTTGTGTTGAATCCGGAGGTTGGGATTGCGGCCTTACCTACCCTACCCTTTATTACTTCTTCTATGTCCGTGACACCAGAGCGAGAGAGTGAGGATCAAACTGACTCTATGGCCAGGGCTAATCTCCGAACCATTACTGCTCCTCCATGGTTTGTCATATCTTCAGATTCTTCTCACCATTCAGGTGCTAATATTGCGGAAGCTGAAGTTGATTCTTTTGCTAGGCCTTCTATTCCGTTGATGACAGTGGCCACTACCGTTACTTCCACAGTTGATCCTGCTATAACTGTTAAAGAAAAATTTGTTGAGTCTTCTGTTTTTGGTGGTGATTCTTCTGGTGGTGGGTCTGACCATACTATAGGTGGCTTTTCTGACCTTACTGGCAGTGATTTTATTGTTGGTGGTATCCGCACTGTCATTAGCCCTGATGTGGATCTTCAAAAAGTATATGTACCTCAGTGGAGTGTAACAATGGCTCTCGCCTGGATGACGGTCGTACTTGCCGTGAGATGGTAGATGAATTTGCTCCCCCTAAGTTCTTTGCGTCAATTCGTGGGATGGATCATGACCAACTTTTCACGGAGTTTAACGTAGGGGCTGCTCGCCAAATGTCCCTCAGTGCTGAAGTGAGGATGCGTGCGGAGTACAATATTAGAGAGAGGAGGAGATTGAATTCTGTTGTGGAGGAGAAAAATTCTTTGCTGAAGGCTAGGGATGCGGAAATTGAGACTCTCAAGGCACAGTTGCTTGCGTAGGAAGCGGAAGCCGCGAAGGCCATCCGTCTCCGTACCGAAGTCTCTAAGTTCAAAGTGGTTGAGAAATCTCTTCGAGATGAAGTGAATATTCTGAAAGAGAAAAATGCCGCTTTGGAACAAGAGAGCACTGTTCTTGGTGTGAAAGTGGCCGATCTTGCTGCTTCAGTTAAGGTTAGGGAGCAAGAAGTTGCTGACTTGGATGCTCAGGTTGCCTTTACTAAGTCTCAGAGTGACAACCTTGCGGGTCGGGTACGCACCTGTGCACTTAAGTTCTCTTCTCTCTCTTTTATTTTTTTTATTTTTTTTAAAATGCTTCCGTATGATTACAGGTGCATGAACTAGAGACTTCCTCTGCTGGGCTTCAGGAGAAAGTCACAGCGTATGAGAACTGTATGGGTAAGCTTGAGGAATTCCAGGATGAGTAGATAAGAGCTATGAATGATACATTCAAGAAGTTATACGTTGATTTTGTTGAGATGGCGCTTCATTTGGAGGAAAAGTTCTATCCCACCTTCTAACTACCATCGCTGGCCGTAGGTGGCTTCTTACCTATGGCATGAAGCTTGCTATTGTTAAGTGTCTACATTCGCCAGAGTATCTGTCTGCCCTTGAAGCGGCTATCAGCAGGGCTATTAAGAAGGGCATGCAATATGGGCTAGCCGCTGAAATTACTTATGGTCAGAAGGGTAGGGTCTTAACAAACATTGTTGCGTTCAATCCTTCTGCGAAAAGTGATTACATTTCTGCTTTACAAGAGCTTTAGGATGTGAACTTCTCCTTGCTAGCTGAGCTGAATTCTAACAAGGATGCGAGCACCGAGACTTTAATGAACATTATTCGTCTGGATGAACCTCTTGCTGAAAGACTTGGTTTAGATGAGTCGCAACCTCATGTCGACCAATTGTTGGTCCCCATCCATCATTCACCGGACCGAACTGTCATTAGTGCCACCTCCCTGTTATTTTCCCTAGATGTTTCTCATAACCGAGTTCAAAAAATCAGGGACAATATTGCTAATCATAGGTCAGTCCTTCGTGATGTGTTTGTTACTTTAGTTGAGCCTTTATCCTCTGTTGCTTTGGAAGGTACGGAAGGTACTTCCGGTACTTCTCCCGAGACTACCACGGCCTTATCTGTTACTTTTGCTTCTACAAGCTCCATTCCTCCTATTTCCACAAATGACTATGATGTTGTTCATGCGGATGGTCAAGAAGGTACCGGTGCGGATGGGCAGACAGGTGCAGGTGCGGATGTTAACCATTTCCCTAATGTTGAGGATGAAGAGCTATATATCTCTTAGTAGCTTGTTATAATCCCTGGGCTTGGTCGCATATGACCTTTTGGTTATAGCCTATTATATATGAACAATTTTTCTAAGTGTTTTTATCCGTTTTGAGTGCCGCGGTTGCTTGTTGACCTTTTTGAGTGCAGCAACTTACACTTGCATAATTTTTAATGTCTCAGTGTTTAACCTTTACCTTGCTATCTTTTTAATGTTACGATATATTTATTCTGATAGTCTTTGTTTGAATATTTGTGGGTTATTCTCCCTATACTGGGTTTGCAATACCTCTTATGTATAATTGAGTTAATTTTGAGGTTACTCATCCTTTTGTTATGTAGAATAACATTGATTGGGTCATGCCCTAGTGTGCGCGTCTTAATCACATACAGAATAACTTTGCAAAGTAAAGAATGGAAAAAGTTTAAAGCAAAATTTGTGAAGGTAGCTAGGCTTCACTTTTTATTGAAATTTCAAAAGACAGTACAATGCATAAAATAACATAAATTGAAATGCATTATCCCCACTGCGGAGTCCGCATGGGTAAAATGCTTACATCTTGTGCACCTAACACTTCTTGAGGTTGCTGATATTCCAAGTCCGCGGAAGTTGCTTTCCGTCATGGTCTCTTAACTTGTATGCTTCCTTCCCAAGTGCTTCCGTTACCTCGTACGGTCCTTCCCATTTAGGGCCTAGCTTCCCTGTGTCTTCTGTCACACCCCCAAACTGGGCCTAGACGTAATACGTGTCCGAGGGCGTGACGTCATAACAATCCGATCACAAAGCAATAAAGAACGACCACTAATCATGGACGTTTGAAATATTGCTGCTTCCTCCCTTATTTCTTCCAAGAGGTCAAGGTTGATTTCTAAAGCTTCATTGTTTTGTACCAGGTCTACTTCTGCTGTTCTGATTGTAGGCATGCCTATCTCTGCTGGGATGAGATGCCTCCGTTCCGTACGTTAATAAGAACGGGGTGTCTCCGTTGCTAGATTTTATCATTGTGCGGTGTGCCCATAGAACATGAGGGAGTTTTTTCCATCTAGTTCTTGCTTCTGGCTTCAACCTTACTGTTTATTCCTTCACCCAAGTGCGGTTTGCTCTTTCGAGGCCCCATTAGTCTGCGGTGTTTTACAGTGGCATAATGTTGATGATACATAGTTTTTCGCACCTGTCTTAAATGCGTTGTCATCGAAACTATTTTCCATTATCTGAGATAATCTCTCCAGGAAGTGCGAACCTACATACAATGTTGTCCCATACGAATTTTTTGATCTGATTGCCCGTAATGGTCGCGACTGGTTTTGCTTCAATCCATTTTGTGAAGTAATCCATGGCTACTATTAAGAATTTGACTTTCCCTGGGCCTTCCGAAAAAGGTCCAGCTATGTCAATTCCCCATTTTTAAAATGGCCACAGAGAAGTAATTGGGGTTAGTTTCTGCTGTGGATTCTTTGGGATGGGTTTATGAACTTGACAATCTTGGCATGCTCTTATTAACGCTCTTGCGTCTCTATACATGGTAGGCCAATAGTAACCGGTCCGCAAAGCCTTGGCCACGACGGATCGTGTATCTACGTGCATGCTACAAGATCCTTCATGTATCTCTCTTAGAACATAGTTGGCTTGAAGTGGCCCTACGCACCTTAGCCATGGGCGTGAAAAGATTTCTTGTAGAGGATCCCATTAATGACGGCAAACCGCCATGACTTGCGTTTTATTGCATTTGCTTTCTTCATATCCGCTGGTAGAGTTTCCTCACAAGGTATTTGTAGATAGGAGTCATCCATGTGTCTCCTTCTTCTTCTACCACCGTCAATACTTCTACTTCACTGATGGACTTTTCTTTTAATTCTTCGACCAACACTTGCTTACTTAAGTGCGCAAAGCTCGTGGAAGCTATTTTGCTTAGAGCATCAGCTATTTTGTTTTCACTTTTAGGGATTTGTTTAATTGTGAACGCCTTGAAGCCACCTGTAAGTGCTTTTACTTTTTCCAGGTAACGGATCATGTCAGCCTCCTTTGCAACATACGTTTCGTTCACTTGATTGGCCACTAAGCGTGAATCCACATTTGCTTGAAGGTTTTTCACGCCCATTTGTTCCGGTATTCTTTGTCCGGCAATCAAAGCTTCATATTCTGCTTCGTTGTTTGTTGCATCAAATATGAACCTTAGGGCGTAAGTGAACTCCATCCCTTCTGGGTTTATGAGTAGGGTGTAAACGAGACGAGACAACTCGCGAGTTACTCGAGATCGACTCGTAAACTACTCGAAATCGACTCGATCTAAGCGAGTCGAGCTCGAGCTACTCGAGTATATTTTTGAGTCGAGTTCGAGCTTCATAATACTCGACTTGTGAAGCTCGCGAGCCTTATCGAGCTTCATAAATCGAGTCGAGTCGAGCTTCATATGGCGAGTATTTATCGATTTCGAGCATGAAATGTGGAAATAATCGAGCTCGAGTCGAGTTTCGAGCTCAAGTTTTATATAACGAGTCGAGCTCGAGCTCGAAATATAAAGCTCGCCCGAGCTCGAGCCGAGTTTCGAGCTCGAGTTTTAGTATTTGAGTCGAGCTCGAGCTTGGCAGTACTCGACTTGTTTACACCCCTATTTGTGAGTAATAGTCGTGCTCCAGAACCATCCGTGCAGGAGGATCCGTCCGTAAACAAAATCCATGGCTCAGGGAGATCCTCTTTCTCTTCCACCGGAGTATCCAGAGAGTCCTCTTCTGGTCTTTCGACTATGAAGTCCGCTAATTTCTGTCCTTTGACTGATACTCTAGACCTGTAATGTATTGCATATTCTCCTAATTCAATGCTCCACTTCTGTAGCCTTCCCGCTACTTCCGATCTTGATAGTATCTGCTGTATAGGCTGGTCCGTGATTACTATTATTGGATGTGCCTGAAAGTACCTTTTTAGGCGCTTACTAGCATGTACTAAGGCCAACACCAACTTTTCCATCGACGTGTAGTTTAGTTCCGGACCTCTTAATGCCGTGCTAACAAAGTAGATGGGCATCTGTTTAGTTTCCCTTTCTGTCATCAGGATTGCGCTTACTGTCTCTTTTGTTGCGGCCAAGTAAACAATAAGCTCTTCCTTTTCCATTGATGCCGTTAGCATAGGGAGCTCAGCTATTAGCTGTTTTATTTGCTTAAACGCCTCTTCCGCTTTCGTTGTCCAATGGAAATCACTTTTCTTCGTGCATTTTTTCAAAGTTTTAAAGAACGACAGTGACTTCTCTGCTGATTTGGCCAAGAACCTATTCAGGCTTGTGAGTTTTTCGTTTAACTTTTGCACGTCCTTTAGACATTTTGGGGATGGGAGACTTAGCATAGTGTCTACCTTATCTGGGCACACTTTCAGCCCCTTAGAGTTGACTTTGTATCCTAAGAACATTCCTTCTTCTACCCCAAAGGTACACTTTTTAGGGTTTAGTTTCATGTTAATTTCCCGTAGAGTTTTAAATGTTTCTTCTATGTCTTTGACTATCTCGTCTTCCGTGTGGCTTTTGATGATAAGGTCATCTACGTACACTTTCAGATTTCTGCCAATTTGTTTATGGAACGCTTTATCCACTAGACATTGATAGGTTGCCCCAACATTCCTCAGACCAAAAGGCATTTTCGTATAGCAGAATATTCCTTGGCTTGTGATGAATGCGGTTTTTTCTTCTTTGATCTTTACTTCTAGTGCCCGCCTTCGCTATCCTCACTTTCTGAGAGAGCTTTTATGTATTTTGAATGGGAGTTCCGGCTGTAGCTGTCTGAGTGTGCGGACACATTCTTCCCCCTACTTCCTAGCCTTTTAAACACGCCTCCTACTTTCGACCTCTGCCTTGGTGATCTTGACCGCTCACGTCTTATTATTGAGAATACACTAGTTCTTGGGCTACGGGAGCGCCTAGATATGTGTCTTTTTTCATGTTCCTTAGTGTCAATCGTTTTTGACTCGGAGTACCGTGATGTTCCGGAACATCCTTCGAAGTTAAGCCGGGATTTTAGTTCCTTTAGCTTTTCACTTTTCTCTTTCTCCCGGTTAAACTTCTCGGCCATGATTGGCAGCAGCTGATTGTAATTTTTGTCGCAATATTCTCGGAGGGCTGCGTCGGACGCGGGCCACCTCGATTTTGCGTAGCTGGCTCCTTTCCTCTCTCAACCGTGTTCCGCACAACAGACGTGGGTTGGCTAGGAGTGGTTCGTTCATGATTGCTCATGGTGGGTATTTTTGTAGAACACAGTTGTATTCTGGTCCCACGGATGACGCCAACTTGTTAGTACAAAATACGTAATGGATTGAGTGGATGGATCTGGAGAGTTATTGGACCAGGCCCAAGGATGAGATCTTGTACTAAATCAAGTAATGAGATGATTCCCTGCACAATGAAAGGTAAACCGTTAGTCTTACCGTGGGGACGGACCCCACGATTGGACTCCGGCGTAAGAGTAAGTAAACATATTTGTCAGAGAATGTCAGAGTATGTGTGTATGAAATGTGGTCAGAAAATCATACCTTGTGGGGTGTCAGAGTACCCCTTTTTATAGGTGAGCAAAATATTAGGTTTTCCTAATATTTCGCTCATTTCTGTTAGTGGGCCGAAGTGGGACCCTTATCGGATAAGGGTCCGCAGTAATCGTGTCTTGCGGACGTGGGTCCCCTTCCGCGGATGTTGCTTGGTCCGCGGAAGGCCTATCACGTCCGTCTTATTTCTTCCGGGCCGTACCAGCACGGGACTGGGCTTAGTTTTGGCCTATTGTGCTTTGCGATTGTCTTGTTGGGCTTGGGCCCATGTATAATTTATGTAATCCAGGCCCGGAGGCCTGTTACACGTATTATACGTCATCACTCACTGAACCTAAAATACAATATGATGGAAAGATTGTGGACTTAGTCTTCTATCTAGTTTTCTATTCGTTATAACTTGGTGCTGATGATTGAGTATATCGATTGTCATTCGACCTGGTCTTCAAAGATAATCAGTTATTTCGTTTGGTTATCAATGATTTTGTATTAAACAAGTTGTTGAAAATAACATTGTATCTGACTTTTTTTTCCATTGCTTGTTTAAATATATCAAATTTTACTTTTGTAGCTTTCTAGTATGGCACAAGAATGAAGAGTCTACATCAAAATAGAATATATTACATACGACTTAAGTTTCTTAACAATTAATTCAAAATTTCACTTATTATAATTTCCACACGTTATCTAATTCGGACTTAAGCGCAACTCAGCCATGTTATATCTTTCACTTTAATTAATAAAACCAGAAGCTTATATTTGTAATTTTGTATAATGATTACAAACGATAGATACGACATGAAATATGTGGTACGTGTGGTTTTCTGTTATAAATCTCTGTTTTGTTTCTTAATATTATTATGCGAGTAACGAAACATGTTGTATAAGCTACTACGGGTGTGCATAAAATCGAGAAACCGAACCTAAATCGAAAATAACTAACGGAACGGAACCAAAAAACCGAAACCGTTTGAAAAATCGATGGTTCGGGTTTACGTATTTTCGAAAAACCAAAGTTTGCGGTTTGGTTTGGTTTTAGCTTAAAAATCAAACCGAAAAAATACAACTAATCTTAAAACACTGTTGTTTAGATCGTTTTTTTTGAATGTGTCATTTAAAAGGCTTAACATTTTTTTCTAGGTTTTTTTGGTGTTTATTAGTTTTTGTTGTTGTTATTACTGTGTCAATTTATGACAAATAAAACCATAATTTTTTGATGTTTGTTTATGGTTATTAGTTTTTTATTGTCATTATTGCGTGTTTATTTATTATTAAAATGTGAAACTGGAATTCTCTCTCTTTTCTCTCCTAAAACCGTTTTTCCCGCCTTTTTTCGAAACAAAATGCTCTTAATAAGCTCGTTTTAAGATCAAATAAGCTCTAGTTTTCGAATATAATTAGCTTAATCAATTCAGGATCATAAAATACATAGTCTAATCAAGCTAAAATTTTGATTTTGATGTTTTTTTTAGTTTTTTGGCTTATTTTGTAGGATTATAGCTTATTTCAATGACGAATAAGAAAAAACCCAATAATTGATAAAATAAGAGGAATATTAAGCTTCCGATTAGATATAATGATCACGTGATGAGCAATTCTAGTCAAATTAGGACTAGTAGTGAGCAAATTAAGAATATTGATGAAATTAAGGTTCAAATTGGGGAAAATAACAAAAGTAGGGATGATTGTGGGATGGAGAAGATGAGTAGAGATTATTCGAATAGTGACCTAAATAATAAGCTGAATAATGACTCTGTAAACCTAAGTATGGATAATAGTGGAAGTGATAAGAATGCTAGTACTGGAATTAAATACACAGGTAATACAGAGTGTTTGGGTGATACAGAGTGTTTGGATGACAGTGAAAGTGATAAGACTACTAATACTGGAATTAAGCACACAGGTAATACTGAGTGTTTGGATGATATTGAGTGTTTGGATAATAGTGATAAACAGGTTGGGGATGGTAGGGGTGTTCATCGGTTCGGTTTTCGGGTTTGTGGGTTGTACGGTTCGGGTTCATCGGTTTGAAAATTTTCAAAGTCAAAGCAAAACCAAACCAAACCAATTATAGAACGGATAAAACCAAACCATACACCAAATTAGAATTCGGTTTGGTTTCGGTTAAAACAAAGAAAACCAAATTCAAGTGAACTCAAAAAAATTATAACATTTTCCTCAAAATATAATCTAAAAGTTATAAATAAAAAGCTAAACTTTTCGAATAAAATTAACACATTAAAAAGTCTGACATAGTGCGGAAGTAAATAAAAAAAGGCGAAAAGGTTTCAGATGTTAACGAAAATAGATGAAAGAGAAATAAGATAATTTTTCTTCGACAAAAGTCTTCAGAAACCTTATTTGCTTGAATATTCAATCTTCAAGCATCCAAACACAGTTGCAACTTCACTCTTGCTTAGAATATGTGAATTTATATAAATCAAGTAGGCAAACTCTTGTTCAGTTGCTCACGAATATGCATCAATGCTTGATTTGGGGACTGATTAGTTTAAAAGATATTTTAAAAAAGTATGATTGTTAATTAGGACAATACGATAGAAGTATATATATAATTAACTTTTTTATGTGTATAAAGATATTCGGTTTGGTTTGGTTTTTGTCAAACCATAACCAAACCAAATACCAATTAAATACTTCGGTTCGATTCTAAACCAGACCGTACACCAATTAAAATTTTTGATTCGGTTTTATTCGATTTCGGTCAGGCTTTTTTTTAGTTTGTTCGGTGTCAAACCAAACACTGAACACCCCTAGGGGATGGGATGGAATGTTAAGGGAGGAAATCTGTAATACTAAAATTAAGATAAATATGGAAGCTAATAACATGAAAGATAGTAACACTGAGGAAAATGAAAGTATTGATAAGAGTAGGAAAACATATGCTAATGCAGCTAAGAGTAATGGATGGTATGCGACTAATAAACTCTTGTTTGTTCCTACTGAATTAAATGAAGCAGGAGATGAGGTTGTTGTGTTTGATGAAGAGTTAGTTGAATTAGGAAGTAAGAAGTAAGATTTGACTCTGTGTGGGCACCTAGTAGGTCATAATATGAGTTTACTAGCTCTGAATTATCATCTTAGAAGAATGTGAAGTAGATATAGATATAAGGAGATTGTTGATAATGGGAATGGGAACTGGTTATTCAAATTCAATAATGATGTAGGAATGAATGCTGTTGCAAATCAAAGCCCTTGGATGGTTAATAGTAAGCCTTTGATGGTATATAAGTGGGATCCTAATATAGGAATGAAGAAAGTTGAACATACTAAGCTGCATGTTTAGGTTAAATTGACTGAAGTTCTTATGGAAGCTTGGACCACTAAAGACATTAGTGCTATTAGCAGTAGTATTGGTAGGCAATTAATAATGGATAACATGATAGCATATGTTTGTAAGAATGGTGTAGGAAGGACTGAGTATGCAAGAGTATTGGTAGAGATAGATGCTTCTAAAGGATTAAAAGAGCTGGTTGAATTGCAGTATAGAGATAAGAATCAAAATGTAAAGGGAACTAAGAATGTTAAAGTTGTGTATGATTAGAAACCTCCTCTGTGTTCACATTGTGTAGTATTTGGCCATGATCATAAGCAATGTCAAAAAGGGTAAGGACATAAGAGGAACTAACTAATGAAAAAGTAGAGGCAACTAAAATTCCTATGAGATAAAAGGAGGATGGGTTTATGCAGTATAATGGTAGGAGAAATACTCTAAATAATGGGAGTAGGCAAGGGCTAATATTTTTGCTAAGAATAATAATAAGCCATATAATGGGACAAGGGGGTTATTCAAGGCAAAGCATGCAACAATGGAACAGGAAAGAGATAAGCGATGAAAGAAATAATGATAATAAGAATAAAGAAAACATTTCTGATGATGATGATCTAAATCCATTCAATTAGACAAGTCAGAATGATCAGATTAAAAATAAAGGGAAACAAACAAATAGTTTTGCTGCTCTAAGTGATTTGGGAGAAGATGATATTCAAGGAATCAATATGATGAAAGATAAAATAATTGTGGATAAATACTTAAACATAAAAATGCAGCCTAGTCTGAATGTCACTAAAACATGGTCTAAGGAAATGATTAGTCAAAAGATCTATAAAAAATCATTTCTCTCCCTCTGGCGATTTTTTGCGATCCAAAACCTTAACATCCCTAAATTCATTATCAACCTCTATTCTTTTCTAAATCATTCACAGTTTGATGTCTCTTGTTTAGAAGTCACGTTCTAATCTAAGAGTATCAAATTTGTTACCGATTTACGCCTTGATTAGGGTTTTGTCGTCTTTATTTTTTCTTAGGGTTTGGTTTTTGTATTTTTTTGCCTGGTTGGAACATCGTGATCCCTTAATAACATCTCATTAACAATGAATGGTCCAACCTTAATCTTAATCTGTTGGTGATTTTGGTTGTGCAATTACTTGCTGCTTGTGGACTAAGGTTTGGTTGTGGTGGTATGGAGCGTGGATTTCTAAGCCAAAAAGGTAGTGGGAGGGGGAGAGGCGTTAAGGAAAAGGATCTTAATGGGAATAAGAGGAATACTACATCAGCTATTGGTTTGAGTACGAAATTAGATGATACTATTAATGATGATACTTTAGTTGGTGTTGCATCTTTCGGTCAGGTGGGTGTAACACCATCTGTGGTTGACATGATGGTTGTGATGGAAAAGTAAAACTATTTGGATGGTACTACTGTTCTGGAATCTTTTCCACCATTATCTACGCTGGTTACTTCTACGGCTGGTAATGCTCCTGGTAAGTCTTCATATGCTAATATTACTAGTAAACCAAGTGGGAAGAAAGTGGATGTTCATACTTTGTTTACACCCGGGGGTAATGGGATTGATGTGGTTGTTCTGGTGGATTCTATTTATGCTATTAGTGAACGCTTTGCTAATACAGCTTATGGTTTTTTCTTGGGGAAGAAGGTGGCATACCCTGTTGTTGCTAACTATGTCAGGAATACTTGGGGTAAATATGGGCTTGCTCGCTCAATGTTCAGCTCATCTACTGGATTATTCTCCTTTCAATTCAGCTCCATGGACGGATTAGATTCTATGCTTGAGAATGGTCCATGGTTTATCCAGAATAACCCGCTTATCCTGAAGAAATGGCATCCGGATGAGAACATATTGAAGGAAGATGTAAGTACTGTTCCACTTTGGGTTAAACTCCATGGTGTACCTGTTACGGCCTTTAGCAAGGATGGCTTGAGTGACATTGCTACTAAACTGGGTACTCCTCTCATGCTTGACTCGTATACATCTGATATGTGCATGCAATCTTGGGGCAGGTCAAGCTATGTGAGAGTTATGATTGAGTTTCGAGCTGATGTGGAGTTGAAAGATAACATTGTCGTGGCTATGCCTAAAATTACTAGGGAGGGCCATTACACATGCAATGTTCGTGTTGAGTATGAGTGGAAACCTCCTAGGTGTTCGTCTTGTAAGATTTTTGGACATATTCATGAGGAATGTCTGAAGAATTCAGGTGCTGGTGAGAAGAAGACTATAAAGAAGCCTAGTTAAACTTCTTGAGGTGTTTTGGTTGGTCCAAAAATGGGTTTTAAACCTCAAAAAGAATATCGACCTGTTCCCAAAAAGACTACTGCTAGTTCCAGTGGTAATAAAAAGAAAGGTGTGGAACCTACTATTGAGGTTAGTAATCCAAATCCATTTGATGTTCTTAATTCGGTCGATAATGATGTGGAGTTTGGTACCAATAGGGGGACTACTAATTTGGTAAATAATGAGGCTACTTCAAGTGGTTCCTCGTTTATGAATCTCGATAATGATGGGGAGTTTGTTAGTAATACTCCTATTGGTGAGGTGAAGGTAAACTTAGGCTGTCGGATAACGAAGGGAACCCGCTAGTTCTTACGGGTATTATGGAAAGCGATAGTGAAGTGGAAGTGGTATTTGATGATACTGCTAACCTAAGGATTTCAATGAGTGGTAAAGATGGAAGTGATAAAGGTTATGGTACTAATAGCTTGTTAGAACAATGGAGGGATTCTTATCCAGATAATGATGATTATGACCGGTATGACGACGATATGTACGAGAATCATGATTTATCCGAGCACCTGCAGTCTATTTGTGATGATCTTGTTATCACGGTCTATGGCAGGAAGAAGAAATAATTTTTTTGATGTTTGTTGAGTCAATTGTAATCTAGTCTTAGTAGTATCCTCCTATGGAGTAGTTGTGCTTGTTATGTTCGCCTTTTGCCTATGTAACGGGCTGAGATGTGGGACTCACCCACATCCTTTGTACTGAATCACTTTTCTGGAGTAATACATTTACCGGAGAAACCCTTTACCTAAAAAAAGGGAATGATTAGTTATTTTAAGAGATCATGAGAGGCTGATAGAGAAAAGGAAAGAAATGAAAGACTTGATGATTTGAAAGGAATTGTAGAAGATGTTTATGAGGATGAATCCATAGCTGCTAGAAGTTTAGTAGCCGATGAAGTGAATGGTACCAGTAGTTCAATGTTGAACTAGATTATCTAGTTAATAATGGATTACAAAATTGGTATTTGGAATATTAGAAGTACAAATCAAGGCAAAAACAAAAAGAAATAAAGAAATTTATTTATAAAGAGAAAATTCAAGTCTTCTCTATTATAAAGCTCATGTCAAGGCTCAAAATTTATCTAAAGTTTGTGGTAGAGTATTTGGTCAAGGGGATTGGGTATCAAATATTAGACAGTGTATTGGTGGTTGTAGAATCACAATAGGATGGGATAGTGATGTTGTAAATGTTTTTGTGATTCATTCTACTAGTCAGATGATCCTATGCCTTATTGAGAATATTCAGAAGAAGGAAAAGATATATTGTAAATTTATCTATGCAGCTAATACATAAATGGAAAGAAGGATTTTGTAGAGAGATTTGCAAATTGCTAAAAGTAGTACTAATGGATGTCCATGGATTCTTATGGGGGATTTTAATGTCACCCTTAAGTTGGAAGAGCATTCTACAAGAAAATTAGTTATAAGTAGTGATATGCAGGATTTCATTGACTGTGTTAATCAAATAGAAGTGGAAGATGTTTGTATCTGATGAAGTGTCATTTTATACACTATTTTAGGGTCATTTAACCCCCTAAATCATGCAAATATGCTCAGATTATATGCTTAATCATTTGTTGTTAGGTTTTTCGCACTTGGATGACATTTGGAGGAAATACACATGACTTGGGCTTATTTGGAGAAGAAACGGACAAGACTACAGACCTACACCAAAATCTCTTGAAAAATGATGCAAACAGACCGTGGAGACGCGTTGCAAGCAAAAAGCGACGCCATCGTGATCTTTCTAGTGACGGCGTCAAGGATTTGACGACGGCGTCAAGACGCAACCGACTTAAATCAGATCTAGAAGATCCGACATGGTGACGGCGTCGCGACCACTACTTGACGCCGTCGCAACGTTTTTCCTATAAATACAAAACCGATTTTAGGGTTTTTAGTATGTAACTTTATGTAACTTTGTATAACTTTTGGGAGACGAACCCTAATCATTCTAGCAGCTTTTAGGCCATCTTTAGGGCCTCAAAACCCTATTGAAACTGACATTAATCTATGTTTTAATCAAGTAATATTGTTTATTTTTAATCATTCAATATGTCTATGTGTTGTTTGATTGATTTATGTTCTTGCTTTCTTTATAACTTGCTAGGCTAAACTCTCTTTTGTATTCACTTATGATTGTATGGAAACTGTAAGAATATTAAACATACAATCACTTATGACTAAAAGAGAGGAAATTCTAGAGAGAGAGAAAGAGTGGGTTAGAACACTTAGTGAGAGAAAGAAATGTGTATGCATAAAATGAATCAACCACCTTCTCCAAGGCATGGAGAGGGTATTTATACCCTTACATTGGCCGGTCAATGTAAGGGGTATTCTTATGTTGACCCGGTTAGCTTAGCTAGTTTCCAAATATTATACTACGAGCTACTTAACGATATATTGGAAGTAAACAAGACTTTTTTGTATTCTTAACAATCTCCCCTTAAGGGAGGTCACTCCAATTTATAAAAACTTAAGCTTAGCATTCTAAGAATGTCTTCAATCTTTGCTCGTAGTTTTGATTTCATTGATCTTTATCTTGTGAATGTGAAGTAGTTATCTTTAGAATTTTAGGCTTGAGCTTATTCCTTTAGCTTGACTTATATGTGATCTTGAGCTTCTTGAGATCATCAACCAAGCATAATCTCTTTTCGCCATCTTGTAATCTTTGCCTTCTTGTGATATTGTGACTTTCTGACCGACATGCTCATACCTTTCTTTGTCTTGAAAGCTTGAAAAGGTCATCTTTCTTGAAACTCTTTAACTTTAATACTTTGTCATTTCAAGGAAGACGTGCGGTATCAGAGCATCGTAAGTCTTTTGAAACATGTACTTAAGCTTTCATGATGTCTTTACATATGTCGGTCAAGTATGAGCATGTGGCATTGACTTTGACTTGTCATCGGTTAACTGCTGTCGCCGTCAGGAAACCTACATGAATGGGTTAGTGATAAACAACATATATGGACGAAAGTGTCTTTGTCACTTTATCGAATACGGTTGCAATAACCATGGTTCCTCATTAATCGGTATAAATACTGCCTATGATCAGGTAGAATTCAAGAGAATCTCCTTGACAGGGTTTCGCAGCTGCACTAGCCGTTCTCATTACCGGAGCGTCTCAAAGCAGACAACACGGTAAGAGTGAATTGATAATTTACTGTCTTCCCGATTAAGTCGTCAATTCGTGTTCAGCTTTCCTATGTCCAGATACCCTTGTGAGGCTTCCCATGGTCATAAGATTGAATATTGATTTAGAGTCGGTGTGTTAAGATGCAAACGGTTTTTATAACACACCAACAGTTTTATCTTTTTTAAAATTCATTCGTCAATTCATAAGCTGGACCGAATCGATATCCAATATTACAAGTTTGATCCGTGTAGGATCCCACAAGTCACCTACCGCATAACTTGTTTGATGTTGGCTCTAGAAGGATTTCCATCGTCACTATGAATACTTTTAAGTATCATTCAGATGTTCTGATAATATCACAAGGATAATGCGTAGGACTTTTAATACATTTCTTGTTGTCACATTGTGTGAATCAGCAAGCATATTTTAGATAAGTGTCCTAATGAGATTTTTGGATGATCTATTTTATGGCTCGACTCGATAGTGCACTTTGGGTTTAGTAATCGGAGGCTGGAGCAGACTGCTACCTTTTCAATATCAACTAACTCAGAGTGAGAAAGTCGACATAAATATGTTTAATCTCTGTGAGAAATGAAACAAGAGTCTTTTGAGAGACCTTGAGTGAATGGGAAGGGTTGTGCATTACATTACTGGGTCCATGATGACTATCTTCAATACCAGACAATAGCTTAGTGTTTTTGATAGCATATGTATTGACCCGGTTTTTGCCTAAGTGTAAGGAGGGATTATGTCTTTTCACCCTTTATCTTTACATTTCTTCTTAATTCTTCAACACCTTTAATGCTTACTAAGACTTCATCACTAGCACCTTGTTGGGTTTGTTCCAGTGTTAGCTCTGTCTTAGTCTGCATTTTTCTCTTTCTCACTTTTACTCCTTTTGTATCATACCTAAGGACTTATATTCTATCTAATGGAATGTCCCTGGGTAGATCCCTTCGGTTCTGGATGGATCATGAGAACGAATACCTAATCTTAACCACCTTATAACTCCAATTAATTACAAACATGGTCGGTCTTTTGGTATTGTTCTCAGCCTTAAAACCATTTGAAAAACTCAATCAAGGTACTTGTGACATAAATCAAAACATTTATACCTCGATTGTTTTTACTTTTCAGAAATGCTCCCCCTCAACACGTGCGTCGATATTCAAAAATGTTTAGCACATGAAGGGTGAAGCTCACACTTGAGTCCTTAACATCACATCTTTAGCCATATATTTTAATCACATGTTTTCCTCTTATTAAAAATGTCAAATCTCTTGATATTTTAGATATCAATGATTCAAATATGTTTGAAAAACTGTTAGGGGAGAGAAATGTTCCGATTATTAACAAGCCTTATTAGGAACATTTTAATGTTCCTCCTTAATTTATGAGGGTATTATAGATAGGGTTGAGTACGTTAATTTGAAAAAAATTTAATTTATTGAAAAATTCTAGAAAATTCGTACTCAAACACTATGTATACTTGCCTATTTTTATAAGTCTAAGATACATATTCACATTATTCACAAGATAAGATTTGAGATTGGACACAACGATCATACAGTACGAGTCATCAGTATGTAGTCCATCTCGAGTTCCCGAGCACCAACCAATCGCTCTAGATTTCTGATGATTCGCCTTTCACGCATCTGCTTATCAATCATCTCGACCATAAGCTCCGACCTCTTTTTGTCTGTATCCGTCCACTTTCTCATTGACATCTCCTTGTTGTATCCCAGATGAAAATCTAGTATTTTGTGATGAATCTCATCGCGAACAGTCTTGAGTGTCCCGTCTAAGAACTTGTACAACTCATCAGCCTGCATCACTCTCTTCAGTTTCTACAAGTCTCCATAGATTACCCCTGGTGGTTTGTATGATGGAGTGTAGAGTTCTTTGAATTCAATTTCAGGAAAAGTCTTCTGAGGTGCGGTGATATTGAGTTTCTTTTAGTAACTCTCTACACCAAGCTAAAGATCATCAACTCGACATTTAATGATAAGACTTCTTATGAACATACAAAGAGCCACAATAAAGTCAACAATGTCACTGTCGTTGAGATGAAATAACTTGTGTTGAACAACAAGAAGCAACATGTCTTCAATGTCATTCAAGTGTAGATCCACGAAGTCACCTTCTTTAAACTTGTATAGCTGTTGATCAGCTCTTTTCACCATAATCTCTTCCAAATAACCATATCCATGCAGTTTCTTGACACTAACACTCTTCACACCAAGAATTTTCTGAGTGGAATAGACATTATGCTTGGAAAATTTGTTTACCTGAGATATGTACCAATGCTTACGCCTTTCGCCCTAGTGCTTGATCCCTTTTTCAGCATCTTTGTCATACACATGTTTGATAGCACTTTAAAGTGTAGGGGTCATGTCTTCAATTCCACAATCTCATACCGAGCCGATTTTGTCTTCGTAATAGACGTAGTGTATGTTTTCTTCGGATCAGAAGTTTTTAGATACTCCAGATCATTGTTGAAGAAGTAAACAGCGGAAACAGTTAGATGGCCTGGGTGACCTTGTAGGGGAAGAGGTTTGGACATGTCAAAGGGGTAACGATCTCCTTCTGGATTGTTCCAATTAAGTTTGTCTGTCAATGCATTGAAACACTCTTGGAAGTTGTACTTAAGTTTGATGTTGCTAGTGCATGTGCCTTTTAATAGATTGTAGGCTGGTCCGAATAAGAGATCTTGAGTAAGATTGTCTATCTTGATTCGATTCAATACATACTTGGATAAGTCAATCGGAGTGGCCATTTGTTGATCCCAATGAATAGATCTTTAACTCCTTAGCTTGATGTTAGGTTTAGTATCCTTGGATAAATCCAAAGGTACTAAG
>BQNB010064075.1:0-31883 GCA_026074375.1 Tanacetum coccineum | reverse complement strand
AAGATGTATATGCCATAAGTGCAAAGTTTATAGGTCCTTCTTCAGCCTGGTCACTCTAGTCATACCCAAGTCCATCTTGAGCCACCAAACCTTTTGCCTCTGTTGTTTCCACTGTCACATTCCTCCTTACAGGTTTTCTGTTCATGTTCTCCCTTAGAGCCCTATACTCCCTTGTAAAATGACCCTTTTTAAGACAGTTATATCATTCCACCTTTGATTTGTTAAATGTCTTAGAACTATTGGCATTAATCTTCCTTCCAGTCTTATTTAGGAATCTTCTAGCTCTCATGGTCAATGTAGCCATCTGCCACTTTAGATCCATCTCTTCCAAGTCATCAGCATCAATCTGTTGTAAGTCCTCATTATCTAATTGTAGACTGTTGGATTGGTTTGCAAAGAAAGAATAGATCATAACATCACTCATACTATCAGTATTGGTAGAGTTAGAACCATGAGCTTGATTGGAACTGCCAAAGTTATTGGAAGACACAAAAGCCACATTTTGTGAATTTTAGTTTAAGCTTGATGACCCTTTAACTTCAGTTTCATAAATCTTTAGATTGTTGTATAGGTCATCTATGCTCAAGGTGCTTAAATCAGGTTTGTTCCTCCAGATCAAGGTATGAGTCTTCCATTATGATGGGAGACTTCTTAAAAACTTCAGATTCATATCTTCTTGAGAAATAGTTTTACCCAAAATCTCTAGCTGACTGATAAGCTTTTGAAGCCTATCATAAGTTTGATCAAGTCCTTCTGAGCTTGATCCATTGAAATTCTCATACTGTTGCTTTAGAAGTGTCTTCTGAGTTTTCTTTGACTCCTTATTACCTCCAAACCTTTTCTCTATAACATCCATCAGAGTCTTGGCACATTTATAGGTATTAAACTTTAGTTGATGTTCATTTGGAAGGGCCATCAACAATGTACCTCTTGCCTTTAACTCATTCTTCCTTGCTAACTTATCCTCTGCAGTTGTAGGAGGATATGTTTGCTCAACACCATCAACAGTTCTCTTTTGTAGAGGAACAGACGACGAGCAAATCGACCGACGAGAACCCCCTTATATCGAGATTGTTATGGTGCTCATGATCGTTTAGTCTCTGCCTTTTTAAGTGTAAACCCGATGTACGATGCATATAAATTTCAGAAAACGTTCTGTTGATCCCACTTGAATAGATCTTGCTTAGCTTGTAAAATGATTAGTTGTATTGAATAAATCCAAAAAACTATAGTAGAAACCTTGATTATGAATATCAAAGACTATGCGGAATCTAGTCAATGATACTAAGAAAAATTCTTTATAAAACAGTAACACAAAATCAATAACAAAACAGATTATCAAACTTTCAGCCTCAATATAAAACGAACACTCTTAATAGTGTTAAGGTTTACAAAACCTTGAAGCTATAAACAAATGTATAAAGATATATCAAACTACATGCTCTAGGACCTCCTTTTATACATCAAGGAGTCCTACATGGCTTACAATATATTCCTAAATTATCATGATCTTCTAAACAAATAACTTATATATATCTTTTACCAAAATATCTCATACTTATCCCGTAAGTAATCTTGATAAGCAATCTTCATCTTTATCCTTCTAACAGTAGAAACTCTTCTAGCAGTTGTAATCTTTCAGCATTTGTAACTTTCATACCAGCAGCATTAACTTTTGTTTAAGCAACACTAACTGTGTACAAGCAGTAGTAACTACTTAGAATATTTTCTTTATTCTTCACTGGCAGTACTAAGTTACACTAGCAGTACTAACATATACTAGCAGTACTAAGTTACACTAACAGTAGCAACTTTTATACTAGCAGTATTAACTAGTTAGTAGGATTTCTTCTAAGTCTCTAAGCAGTCTTAACTACCATTAGCAGTAGTAATATACACTAGCCGTAGTAACAACAGTACTAACTACTTAGCATATTTTTCACTAAGATTATTAACAGCACTAAGTTATGCTTGACAGCAGTAACTCTAACCTTAGAAGTATTAACTCCAAGCAGTCTTTTAATCCCAACACGTTCCAAAAGGCTCGCCCCTTTTTCAACTGGATAGTTGAGGAGGTAGCTAGTCATTCTTCATTCTTTCGTAATAATATTGACTGTACCAGAAGAGAAGACATTTCTCCACTGCTAAAGTGCACATCTGCAATTCGTCAATTGGCATGCGACATTGTTCTTGATTTTCTATACGGATATCTACAAATGAGTGACAGAACTTCTTGTCTATCTCTTGATCATTTTTGTACTTCTGTTGTGGAAAATTTTAGATCAGAGTCTTTGAGGAAACCCACGATGACTGATGTTGTAAAGCCTTATTGGCATTACAAAGAAAAGCACGAGTTTTCGAGGATGTTAGGATGCCTTGATTGTATGGATTAAGAGTGGTTTGGTTGTACGTATGCATACAAAAGCGTAATATGTTAGAATTGATCATGGTCTGAATCCGTTCATTTTGTTGGAAGATGTTAAGTCACAAGATTTGTGGATATGACATGCTTTCTTTGGTGTTGCCGGGTCGAACATCAACATTTTACATCAGTCCCTTTATTTAACGATCTCAAACCCAGACGAGCACCAAAGATTACCTTTGTGGCTAACGGCGTAACTTACCTATGGGGATATTATCTTGTTGACGTGAATTGGCGACACTTGTTAAGATAATTCTAGAGCCATCTGATGATGACTACAAGCGAATAAGGTATAAGCAAATGCAGGAATCGGCAAGGAAAGATGTGGAAAGAGCGTTTGATGTTTTGAAGAAGAAATGGACTATACTAGTCAATCCTGCACGAGCGATGAAAAAAGAAAGAATAATAAATATGATGTATACATGCATCATATTACATAATATGATTCGAAAATACAAAGGAAATGTGATATCTCCCAATTAGTACCCGGAGGAAGCACAACAACCGGACGACCTCTTACAATCCGATGAACAAATGCGACAAGTTATGAGGCACATCAGATCGTCACAAGCGCATCAAAACCTTCGTACTGATTTGGTCAAAAACTTGTCTCGTAATGTTTAATTTCATCTTTAAATGTAATATTTTTAATATTCGAAGTCTATGTAATGTTTTTAATTTATGAATAAAAGTTTAAATTTTATACGTTTTACGTTTTTAATTTCATACATTTACGTTGATATTTACATTTTTAGATTATGAATAAAAGTATTTAAATAAAAAAATGGGTATGAAAGGTGAAGGATTGTGACCAAAATAGGTGAAAGGTAAGAGTGAGTGAAGAAAAGTGAGAGAAAAGAGAAAGCTGAGGTGTCGATGGTGAGTAAGTGGTGACCACTCTTTTTAGCCTTAGTGTTGATATACCATTGTCACGTCATTGTATTTCTATAGCATGGTACCCGCGCAAAACAACGATTCAGATGTGAATGTTGTTTAACGATTTTTTAGATTATAGGGTACTCGCCGTAGAATCATTATCACGAAAAATTTGATAAGTAAGCATCCCTCTCCTTGTTTTATAGTGACCCATCCCTCTCATTGTTATAAATACTATCATTTGTGGAACGAAATGACAACGTTTCTTTCAGTGGGCTCTCGCTGATTTTTTAGGCTCCCTCTTGAGGTTTCTCTTTTCTTATAATGTTTTGATAACATCACTTCGAGAACAATCTTCATCTTCCACCGCCTTAAATCTCTCCTAACAAATCTTTCACACAGTGGTTAAAATACACATATCTTTGTTTCAATTGGGTTTTTGAAGAATGACATCATTGGGTACATCAAAAGAGGTATTGGAGATTGCAAAATTTATAGTTTATGTCGTTGTTCCAATTGGGTGTTGTAAGTATTTATGTTTTTCATTTTCTTCTATAAAATTTCAGCTTTCAATATTATTTATGACGTTTTTGTTACTACTATGTTTTGAAATGATTAAGGGTGTGTTTGGGATTGGTTATTAAATCTGCCTTCTATGCATATTAGTTAACAAGTATTTTAATTTAATCACGCAGTGTTGAAATAACATATAAGATGTTAACGAGGAAAATAAAAGGAAAATGATTGAATAAGTAGTGTAGTTTAGTTGATTTTAAAGTTAAGTGCATATTGGAATAATGTACGCACCGTGGTTTAAATTGTATTGGACAACTTAACAGCTGTAGTTCCCGTGATGTTGGTCCCTTGGAATCTGATATAAGGTTTATCAAGTTAAACTAATCACATTCTATGGCAACAAAGTAAGTTTTAAACAGATATATATGATGAATACAAAGAACAAGTTTAAAACACACATAAGTACTTTTCAACGTATAGGTTCTTATTAGAATCAAATAAAGAATCTACGACACACCTTGCTTGCGGAATAGCAAGGTGGTTGAATGAAAATTGGGGTGTTATCTCATTCTAACTTAAACTCTAACCAAAGTTAAGAGAGTAAGAAAACAAACTACTTATGACCAAACTGAAGCTCCAACTTTCAGTACCGTTCAGTTTGTTTAAGAGATAAATGAACTCTTCATTGTGTATCACATTAATTGGAAGAGGTAGCATTTACTCTAGGAATCCCTTTCCTTTTATAAGCAAAGGGATTAGGGTTTACAATTTAACCTAGTACGCGTGTCATGCATCCAATGGGTGGTTGAGATACCATTTAATGCAGATGTGCTCTAAAGTACCAGGTAGATTTCTTTAAGGAAAGTTGTTATAATTATATACCAACTTTAGAAGTACCTTTTTCCCAAGGAGATTGATTTATTCCTTTTGACATAAAGTAATCTTTTCCCGCCTTGTAAACCTTCTAGAAGTGAAACAAAAAGTTTCAAACTTCTGTTAAGGAGATAGTCAACGTTCAGCTTGGAATTGTCAACCAAGCTGAACTAAAGCTCTTTACATAGGCCTTCTTCAGTTTTTGATATGCTACATAAACTGAAGTGAAGATACTTCCTAATCTTCTAAGGACATGAAGAGCTAAAGCTGAAGAAACTTCAACGACTCAAACTGAAAGACTTTAGCTTGAGTAAACTTAAGGGATTTTATGTTTAAATCTACTGAGAGACTGAAGGGCTCAAGAACTGAACTCAACAATCTCCCCCTATTTAAATATACAAATAGCATAAGTTAAAATCAGTAGTAAGTAAGTAAAACAACTTCTTCTTACAATACTGATATAAATTAAACAACATAATTGATAATCACTTCTATGAACTTTTCATTACATTACCATTACAAAAGATAAAGCTAATACAAAATATTATAACATTTAATGTTCTTGTTGCTCAATGAACCTCTTCTTCATGCTGAATTGATGACTTGTGTTTCTTGGTTGACCTAGAATGGTCTTTTAAGTCACCGGTTCTTTTCCTTTTCTTTTCAGCTAAATCATTTAGCTCATTTAGCGGATCTTGTTCTTTGAGGGGTTTGTTGAAGTCAATCTTTAGTTCTTTTTCAATTTAATTAAGGTATTATATTCTTGTCTTTATCAATCCATAGATGGTCTTCCATCCTTTTTCTTTTCTATCAGGACAAGCTTGTACTACCTCTCTCCATTTAGCCAGATGTAGGTCACTGACTTTGATGTCTGAAATGACTTTAATGGTCATATCTTCCTTATATATTTGCAGTGTGATAGGGCCCTTTTGTGTGAGAACTTCACAGTTTATAATCTTGGAGCTTTTTCTTCTTTTCAGCATCTTGTCATAGTATTTATCATAAAGTAACTTCTTGTTTTAGTACTGTGTCACTATATCTATGCCCAAGAGATCAACTAATTCATTGTGCAGGTTTGTTGTGTCAGTATCCTTTGTAGTAGGATTGGTGTTCTTCTCCTCCTCAGCAGGCGAAGCAGTCGCTGGGCCTACTGAAGGAACACCCTTGCTTGTTGCAGTGTGGGAAGCATTCTCCATAATGTTTGCAAACCTAGTTAAGGTGTTAGCAACCTTATTCAGATGACTTAAAAGTGTATCCAAAGTTTGTAGCTTCGCTTGAACCGACGAGATTTGGCTTGGTAAAGCAAGGAACTCTGCTGGAAGTTCCCATTTAAGAGTATTCAGTTCAGCGACCTGGGATATAAGACTGGAGATAGTGGAAGTGAAGGTCTCCAGTTTTGTTGGTATGTCTTTTAAGTCCCCAGGAAGCTCAATTTCCATTCCCTGAACATGCCTCTTCAGCTCCTGGATTTCTTCAACTAATGTAGTGATTTTTTAGGGGAGCTCTTTGAGTTCGCTTGGTATGGAGTTGGCAAAGTCATGTGAGGCTAGGAGTTTAGATAGTTTAGGTTTTAAAGAAGTTACCACAAGTTCAGTAAGCTGGTTGATATCTGGATATGAGAGCCTAGCTTTTAGTGAAGCAACTTCTGCTTCAGCTTTTGCCTTTTGTTGTACCAGCTTCTCCTTCTGAGACTGAAGTAAGTGAACCTAGGCCATTAGCTCTTGAATTTGAGCTGATTTAGGAGATGGAAGATGTGGGACTAAAGTGTCTTCAGGTACATCATGAGAGGTAGTATGCGTGTCTTCATCTTTTCAATTTCCTTCACTTCACTCTTATCTGAAACAATGATAGGCTTATCTTGTGGGGAGTCAAGAGTGAAGAAGGCAGATCTTGTGTCTTTCATGAGATATGATAAATCATCCAGCTTTATTTTCTTTGAAAATTCATCAGCTATGGACTCCTCATTTGTACCTGAATCAGTGTGGGCAGTTTTTAACCCATCTCTAGCAGATTTGGTGTAACACCCCCAAAAATATGACAACGCAGCGGAATACCACATGGGGTGCTACTTCATAATACACAGCGCTAGATACAAGAGAACGACCTCTAAATGTGTCGTTTGTAAAACAATCTCGTTGATTTTCTGAAATCAAAATAATAGTTGTCCCATAATTGCATCACCATGAAAAACTTGAATGTAAAGACTCCAATGCACATCAAATAATCCAAGCATCTAATTCACCTGAGAAAAACATGCTTAAAAGTGTCAACATTAAAGTTGGTGAGTTCATAGATTAGTTTAAATATGAATGTAAGTTTCAACAAATATATTTATCCACTGTGTCATCACAGTACCATGTAAAATGTTTATAAAATATGCACGACCCATTTTATGTCACCAAAAGTACCAATATTATCCCAAAGATTTTATAAAGAATGCATGGTTAATTTAATGTCACCAAAATGTGTTGGGATTAACTTTTGGGACTTAATTTGCCAAGCTCCCAAAACTATAAAACAACACAAAGGACGAGTGGTGCAAGGATACTACACCAACCTCGAGGCGACCAAAAGTGGCAAAACCGAAAACTTGTGCTCCTGTGCGACCCTACATCTCTATAACCCTTTTTCCCGCCCAAAACATAGTACAAAATTCACGGGTTAACCACCCCGTTTTTACCCCGCGTTTCTTCTCCACTCCCATGGATAATCACTTTCCCCCCCCACTATCTTTCCCAGCTGTAAGATTTGCCAAAGTGGCATCCCAAAAACTCCCCCAAGCTCATCCAACGGCTGTGATGATTGATTTTTGAAGAATTAAAGGCCAGGATTGTTTGTGCTTTCCTTAGCACTCTCACAACAAACACAACTCACTTGTTGTGTCTACAAAGAAACACAAATGCAAGAAGACAAAGAAAGAGAAGACCTAGTCGAATTTTTCCTATTTAAAGCTTTGTAAAGCCATTGTGGCTGAAAAGTAGTTTTAAGTTAGTTTTCAAGTAGTTCTTAGTATCTTTTAAGTTAAAAGCTTTTTTATGTACTTGTAATTCATTTCAATGTTAATGAAATTCAGTTGAATTTTTTCTAAGTTTCAAGTGTTCTCAAAATCTTTTAAGCTTACATATAAGCTATCATATAATTTGTCTTACAAACATTTTCATTAAACTTTTAAGAAAATACAAGAAAAGTGGAAGTTACTGTTGGATTGAAAAAGCAAGGAAGAATGAGCTAACATGGATGGCTTATTGGGTTTTTAGCTTAGTTAAGCTTAATTATAAGCTGGGTAGGGAGTTAGAGCTTAATTAGGTTCAAAAGATCCTTTTTGACAAAAGGATCAAAGGTACCTTTCTTTCAATTTTTGCTTATTTACTGTAGCAATAAGCTCATTTGGCTTATTTTCTTAGCTTATTACTGATTTGTGCTTATTAGTGTTGATTCATGCTTAAGTTTGCTTTTATATGCCTTTCATCTCATTTTCATGGAATTTTAGTTAAAACTGTCATCATTAGTTAATACTGTCCCTAGCTTATTTTCATTTTTAAAGTGCTTATTTGCTTTTCTTTTTGTCCTTTTACTGTCTTAAATAGCTTAAGTAGGGTTGGTGTTTTAAAAAATTCAGTTTAAGTCAATTTTCATAAGTTTTTAAGACAATTTCAAAAATTAAGGGGGTGTTTGGGTCAACTATTGAAACGGGTCAAAAAGGGTTTAAGTATGGGTTAAGGTCATTTAGTTAGATTAAGCTTAAGTTTTAAGCTTAGAGAGGTGAATCATAAGGTGTTGGTGGTATATTATCCGTCAATTTCTGATGTTTAATCCTTTCCTCATCACTTTCGGGTGTGTTAACTCCTGGGAGAGGTGAATCATAGGAATGTTTAGATGCCCTCTTAGACCTAGTCTAAGCAATGGTACCCCCTATGGCTTTTTGTCAGCACCTAGGTATACCACTGAACCAATTTCTGAGAAGAGGATTCATTAGTCTTGCCATGGATTTAGGTCCTTAGTTATGTTACCAACTAGATGTGCTGATCTAAGCTAGCAGATGTGTGGTAGCCCTACCAATCTTGTCATCCCACTCCTTAAAAAGACATCCTCATATGCTACAATTTGGTATGGCACACTGTCTGAGGTTACTTTTAGAGTGTCCTCTTAAAGGTTGCCTAAGTGATTGAGTATTTTGGGGTGATGATGATTCGGTAACAGGGATTTGTTCTTCAATTATGGGTTGAGTAGTAGAAGGTGCTAATTGGGGTTCAGTGGGTTGTCCTGAACCTTCACCCTCTACTACTGGTGGTGCTGCAAATTGAGGTAAACAATGGAGTAATTCCTTCTGAAAAATCTTTTCGTTTCTTTTTCTGTTAGTTGATAGAAAACTTTTTTTGTATTGATTACAGGTGTTTATAAATATCTTTAAAGGTTCTATATGAGAAAGTGATTTATTCATAAAAAGAGTTGTAAAAAACCGTAGATACTTAAAATTTTTTGAGTTGGAATCAAGTTCTTTAACATACCATCAAAAATTAGTTTAGAAAAGTTAAACTTTTGACCATTAGCTAAACAAATGAATGTAGATGCTATATTAGTGGAAAATTCATTCCAAGAAGTAGATTTTGAACTTAAGCAGTGTAAAATGGTATGTATGAGGTACTTTCATTGAGGGGAGAAGAGAGCTTTTTGAAAAGTAAGTTTGTTAGAATCACTTTTTACCCATCAATGCAAAGGTTATCCAAATAGGCATCATTTGTTAGACAAGTAATACCATCTTCATCATTAAAGTGAAGATCACTCCTCACTAATAACTCTGATATTAATATTGTCTTGCCATCAATTGTGGCATGAATTTGCTTCACATCACTGATTGGTTGAGAATGTACAGTATTCCAAAACTGTTCAATATAAGAAGCATAGATAGTAGGACTTATAGTTAAGGCATAGTGTATAGGGCTAGCAGTAAGAAAGTCCACTATCTCATGAAAATCAGCATTCCTATCTATTCTTTCCAAGCAGGCCACCATGTTATGTTGGTCAACGAATTGTAGATCAGCCATAGATGATTAATTTAGACGATCGGCAATGAAATTGATTAGGGTTTGTAATTTATAGCGTATGAGAGAATTAAGTGAAGTTACTATATGATAGAGAACAGTTTTATAGAGTTAATAGCAAACCTACTAGCGAAGAAACTGTTAAATTTACACTAAACTCCCTCAGCAGTATTATCTCCAACGGTAATAAGCAGTAGTAACTGTAAACCAGCAGTGCTAAGTTTTGCTCAGCAGTACTAACTTTGGCTCAACAGTACTAACTTTGGCTTAGCAGTACTAACTTCTGCCTAGCAGCACCAAATCCTGCCTAGTAGCATTAACCTTACAACTACCAGTTTTAACTCCAAATTCATCACCAATACCATCTTCAAACCATATCAATCATGAATCTAACAAACACATCTTCAAAGATTAAGTAATCCAATGCTAGCAATCAAAAAGTTAAACCTGCTAACATCAAATGCTTTGTGGAGTAGATCAGAAAACTTTGTTGATCTGTATGTATCTTAATTACTTGAATGAGCCTCTTCTCATAAGAATCTCTGATGAAATGGTGCCTTATTTCAATGTGCTTAGTTTTTGAGTGATAGACTGGATTTTTCACTATACAAATTGTGCTTTCATTTTCAATGTATATCTTGGTGCTCATGAAATTGAATCCATTATCAAGCATCTAATTTTGGATCCATAACACCTATCCACAACAATTAGCATCAAACATACTCTGCTTTGTTGTGAGTTGTGCAACTATAAGTTTTGTTTTATTTGCATGAAATTTGTCTTTTGCAAGAATTGACAACTTGTTGGTGGATTTACCTGTCAAGACTAGCGCAGCTTAATACTATCTGAAAAATAGCGTCTAAGTCAAATGGTGAATCCTTAGGATACCAAGCCCTATTTGGCTTGACCTTAAAGTATCGAAGATCCTCTTACAGCATGAAGATGTGAGACTGTAAGGTGTAACTTGGAACCTAGCACCTAAGCACAAACAACAAAAACATTTTGTCAGGCTTAGAAGTTGTTAAGTACTATCAAAGTTGATCCATCATTGATCCTATAAGTGAACATACCACATCTCAGCTTCTTTATCCTGATGCAATGCCTTGTAGTTCTATTAGAGTGATTGTTTTTCTTCACCTGAAGAGAAATCAAATTTCTTCACAATATATTAGCATCATACTTGTCTTGGCTGGTGAAGATCCTATCATCTCGCTGCATGGACTTGTAATCCTATATGATGAAAGTGAGCATCCCCATAGACACTCATCTGGAACTTCTTGTGCATTCTTAATCTTTAAACTCCTGTACATAAAGACTTCTTAGTAGACCCAAAGATGATGTCATCTACATACACTGCACTAACAGGATATCACATTTGTCCTTCTTAATAAACAAAGTCTTATCTATGATCCATCTTCTAAATCCATTTTTCTTATGAAGTAGGTAGACAATAGTCTCATTTCCACGAGCTATAGGAGCTTGATGGAGACCATATAAAGCCTTTTCTACCTTGTAAACCTTGTCAAGAAACTGTGGATCTTCAAAACTAGGAGGTTGACACACATACACCTCCTCTTCTATTATGCTATACAGAAAGGCACTCTTCACATCTATCTGGACAATAAACAACCACATACAACATAGTATTTATTTTACATAAACCTCATAAATGGATGCATATGCCAAAATGACTGATGCTTCATATACTTAGCAACAGGTGCGCAAAAACGTTATCATAATCAATTCTTCTTCTTGGGTGTATTGTAACCTTGTACAAACAGGTCTTGCCTTGTTTTCTAACTACTATCCTATCTCTTCTTTCTTGTTTCTATAGACCCATTTTATTCTAATGGCATGCTTGCCTTTGGGTAAATCAACCAATCTCAAAACCTTCTGCAATCTAAACTGTAGCAACTCATCTTGCATTGCCTCTATCCATCTTGGATCTGTCAAAGCTTGTATCACCTTCTTGGGTTCTATTTGTGAGAGAAAACAGGAATAAGTAGTTATGATAATCCTTGTGGTTGGTTCTCCTCTACTTTTTGATGTAACTGACCATAGCATGTTCTTGAGAAAATTTATTCATTCTCCTTGTTTGAGTTCCTAAGTTTGGGTCTCCAATGATCTGGTCTTTAGGATGATCTTTGTGAATTTTGGTTGTGGGAATAGGACTGACATTCATGGTTGTCTCTAAATTGTTAAGGTCATCCTCTGCACCCACATCATCATATGCTCTATTAAATATGCCAGTTTCTTTCAAAGATGTCATACTTGGATCATTAGGACTAGCAGTATTAATATTTTGACTGCAGTATTAATATTTGCATTAGCAGTATTAATACTTGGCCCAACAGCATTAACATCTTGAGTACTGCTATCAATCGTTTCTTGATCATCACTTCCACTTACTTTATTTGCACCATCATCTCCTTTTCCTGGTACCTCATCAGTATCCTTATCATCTGAGCTCTGAGTACTTGAAGAGAGTGGTGAATAAGAAGGCATGCATGGTAGCAGTATGTATTCATGATTAGATGGTTTCTCCTATCTAGCTTTCCCTGCATTAACATTTGTCTCTATACCTGCATCACCATTGTTTGGATTTCTGCAGTACTGGCTTTATCAGAGATTTTGTCAGTGGAATCAATATCAAAGATGCCCATTCTACGACCACTCCCTGCATCATTAGATTTATTTTCTAGAAATTTAATATGTAGATTCTCTTTAACTTTCCTGGTTCTAGTGTTAAATACCCTAAATGCCTTACTATTTACAGTGTATCCAACCAAGAACCCCTCATCAGCCTTCCCCTCAAATTTGCCTAGATGATCTAAGGTATTCAAGATAGTAAACAGACACCCAAAAGGTCTTATGAAGTCTAGATTTGGTGGTCTGCCAATTAAAAGTTCATAAGGTATCTTGTTATGAGGCTTTGATAGTAAAACTCTATTCTGAACATAGCAAGCAGTATTAATTGCTTCTGCCCAAATTATAGTAGGTAATAGTGAATCTGCTAACATAGTCCTAGTTGCCTCTATTAGTGTTATATTCTTTCTTTTAGCTACTCCATTTTGTTGTGGAGTCCTAGAAACACTAAATTCTCTCTTGATTCCTTTCATCTGACAGAATTGATTCATTTCATTATTTTTAAACTTAGTTCCATTGTCACATCTGATAATTTTAACCCTATGATTTATTTAGTTTTATATGCCTATGATAAAAGTTTTAAGGATTCCACAAGCCTTATCCTTGGAGGCCAAGAAGAAAACCCAACTGAATCTACTAAAGTCATCAGTGTCAGTGACAATCTAGGCAGTAAAGTATTTTTAGTCTTATACTCTGTATAGAAACTGGGACTATTATAAATCCATGTGTAATAATTGTAAAGGTTTGCAAATAGAACTTACAGTCTTTGTCTTACAGGAGGCTTTGTCTTGCTTTCCCTTCTGACAAGAACAATTATGTTATTTTCAATAAGCCTTTGATAGGCAAAATGCTTACAAGGTTTCCCCTCACTCAAGTTTGTTCATACGTTTTATAAAAAGTTTATATACTAGCTTTACTATTGCCATACATATTGACTCATCTTTTTCTAGCCTTTGCAAATAAACAAGTCAAACCTCCTGAAGGAACAACATTCTTTAGATCAAAACTGTACATGTTGTTCTGTCTGGGAATTTTAAGCAAGACTTGACTTTAATCAAGTAGCTTAAAGTCAGAAGATAGAACAAGACATTCAGTCTTAGTGAAAAGAACATTGTTTTTCTTGTCACAATTTAGATGAGCAGATAAAAGGTTAAACTTAAGTTCAGTGGGCAAGCAGCTAGCAAAGTTATGTGAGGCTAAGAGTTTGGATAGTTCAGGTTTCAAGGAAGTTACCAGAAGTTTAGTTAGCTGGTTAATGTCTGGATATGAAGGCTTGGCTTTCATTGAGGCAACTTCAGCTTCAACTTTTACTTTAGCTTGCTTTAGCTCTTCCTTTTGAGACTGACGTAAGTGAACCTGAGCCATTAACTCTTGATTTTAAGCTGATTTTCCAGATAGAGGAGATGGGACTGAAGTATCTTCTGTGTCTTTATCATTTGCAACTTCCTCGTCCTCTTCACTCTCATTTGAAACAATGATTGGCTCATCTGTTAGGAAGTCAATAGTGAAGAAGGCAGATCTTGTGTCTTTTAAGATATCTAATAAATCCTTCAGCTTTACTTTTCGTGAGATGTCATCAGCTCTTGATTTCTCATTTGCACCTGAAGTAGTGTGGGCAGTTTTTAACCCATCTCCAGCAGATTTGGTTTTATCTATAAGAACACTTAGATTAGACCCTGCAATTATGTGATCAAATGAGTAGTTTTTGGTTCCTTCATCCATACCCTGTTTTGAAGATATGGAATCCTTAGGAGCAGATATTCCAGGATCAGCTTCAGCTCTGGAATCTGTTGAAGCATCATGTCCTAATGCAGACTCAGACTGCAAAAGAAAAAAGCTAAATAAGCAGTTTCAATAATAATAAATGCAGACATACCACTACAAAGATGAGGGTGGGCTCCTTCTTTACTGGTGGCCCTTAAAGATGATTGGCCACTAGCTGCTTGTTGTGCCTCTTTATGGATTTCACCAACCACTGGTGTGGGAGGTGAAGGATGGCTTGGGCTTGTGTCCATGGCCGAACTAGACTTAGTTTCCTTCTTTGAATGACCAGATTAGGATTTGGATACCTCAGTGGTGGACTCAGATGTGTGTTTTGAAGATTGTTTTCTTCTGAGTCCACTTCTAGCTCCAGGCTTTTTGCCTTGGGGAACCTCTTCAGTTGGAGAAGAATATTTGAGAGCTTTGGAGTCCACGGGCACATCTAGATTGCAGATGGCCTTCATGTGGTTAGTGAAGGGAGGTTCTTCAGGTTGGTTTGGCTTCAGTATCCAGTTGTGAACACAGAAGACCTGAGTGAGGTTTATTGTGAGCTCTTCTTTATCATATTTAGGTGTTATATGTTCAAGTAGAAGAGATATAAACCTAGGGTGGGGGACAATCTTTTCCCTAGCCTTCTTGTTCAGCTTGTGAATGAGATCCTCCCAAATTATCTTGGCATAATCTACTTGGACACCATTTGCCAAACAATACAAAACAGTGGCATCCTTATTAGATATTTGATCTAGGCCACCTGTTTTCCCACCTAAGCACTTAATGATCTGGCCAATCAGCAACCTCCACTTAGGAGGAAGACAACTCTTTTTGAGAGTTCCTTTTGCCCCAATCTCCCTATTGTACCCTATCGTTACAAACCATGGTCTTATAGTTGTTATGGAGGGTGGAGAAACATATATGCTTGAGTAAGGTAGGTATTATGCCCTAAGAGCATTTCTAAATGTGGTGATACCTATCTCTCCTCTAACTTCTCCTGTGGGAGTGGATACCCAAATCTTAGAGTCTGGTAAGACCTTTGCCGTATACCAGAATCACTTAGGTATTTTTTGTATTAATTTGGCTCTGTAATGCTTCTTTTAGACGCATTTGGAAATGAAGTCAGGAGCAATCTTTCTTAATGTATTCTTGGTTAGGGTTGTGAGGATACAAAAAAGTGAGACTTCATTTGTTGGTTGGTGGAAGGCCTATTATGTCCCTCAAATGTGTAACTCTACTGAATGCAGGTAAGAAAGGGTTTGGATTTAGATTTGTCAAGAGTAAAGGTTCTTTCTTTAGGAGTGATTTAAGGTTGAATGTGGGGTTTTTATGAGGATGATTCTGCCATTAGGGGTTTTAAAAGTTTGATTCTGGTTCAAGGTATGGGTTTTGTTTGTTTCTAACGCGATTTGTAAGAGTTGGTATGGTGATGGTTTGTTGTGATTTATATGTTGTGAAATTACAAAAATTCCTTGAGAAATTGTAATTATCAATTTGAGGTTATAAAGTTATGGGAATGTTTAGGGTTTGTTTTCAACATGTGTGCCAAACTTTGTATTAAATGAAAGTCAGCAAAGCATTCTTCTGACACCTAGAACAATGAACAGCCGTCTATTCAACTAAAAAAAGGTCATTCTAACTATTGGACTTCCTCTTTTAATATAATTTTAAAGTTCAACAACTTCCTTGGGAAGGAAATTATTATGATAAAATAATATTACTTTTAAGAATCACATTTGTTTTTTTTAACTAACATTTTGAGTGATATTTTGAAAAAGCTAGACTAGGTTCAGGTTTTGGTGTTTATATCATGCTGAACTGATTATTGTAATCTTTATCTTCATCAGTCTTCCAGCGAAGGTGACAAAATCAAAAGTGCTCATACAAATCCATGAATGAGACATATGTGATTGCTTAGTTACTTCACTCGAGAGATAGCTGAAGATTTAGATAAAATTATTTTGCTAAACTGAACTGAAGAGAATAAACTAGTGAGTTCAGTTCTTGACTTAACCAATATCTGTGCTCCAGCGAAGGCGACAAAACCACACATGCTCATGCAAATCCATGAATGAGACATATGTGATTGCTCAGTTACTTTACTCGAGCAAGTTAAAGGTTGTATGCAAAAACTGAACTGATATTTAACATGAAAGTTTGTTCAGTTTTGGAAGAAGGCACTGAAGCTTCATTTTTCTTCAGTCAATGCTGAAGCTTCGGGTTTTGAATCAATGTTCAGCATACCTAGTTCAATAATCAATCTTTTGAAAGCTAGCTCATCCAGAGGCTTGGTAAAGATATCAGCAAGTTGATATTGAGTGGGAATGAAATGTAATTCAATGTCCCTTTTGAGAATATGATCCCTGATGAAGTGATATCTGATATCAATGTGCTTTGTTCTTGAGTGCAGGACTGGATTGTTTGAGATTGCAATAGCACTAGTGTTATCCCAAAAGATGGGTACCTTCTCATATATGATGTCATAGTCAGTAAGTTAACTTTTCATCCATAGTATGTTGGCACAACAACCAGCAGCAACTACATATTCTGCTTCAGTTGAGGACATAGCTACAGATTGTTGCTTTTTAGCACTCCAGCACATAAGTTTGCCTCCTAGCAACTGACAAGCACCTGAGGTGCTTTTTCTGTCCATTTTGCATCCAGCATAGTCAGAGTCTGAATATCCTTTAGGTTAAAACCTGAGCATTTTGGATACCAAATACCAAGACTTAGAGTACCTTTTAGGTATCTGAAAATTCTCATGACAATAATAAGGTGGGATTCCTTACAATTTTCTTGATATCTTGCACAAAGACAAGTTGAGAATTGAATGTCAGATCTGCTTGCAGTTAGATACATTAGTGATCCAATCATACCTCTATACTGAGTCTCATTTACAGCTTTGCCATTAAGATCAGGTCCTAAGTTGTTAGGGGGTACCATTGGAGTCTTCACTGATAAACCATTTATGTCATATTTTTTCAGCAGATCCTTGACATAATTTTCTTGGTTGATTGAAATGCCTCTTTCAGATTGTTTAATCTAAAATCCGAGGAAGTAGATGAGGACACCCATCATGCTCATTTCATATCTTTAAGTCATCAGTTTGGCAGACTGTTTGCACAATTTTGTGCTAGTGGACCCAAAGATGATATCATCAACATAGATTTAAACCAGAATCACATCAGTTTATGTTTTGTAAAACAAAAATGTGTTGTTCTTATTCTTTCCACTTACAAAAATTGTGTTCAGTGAGAAAGGCTAAGAGAGTTTCATACCATGCTCGTGAAGCTTATTTAACTCCATAAAGGGCTTTGTCTAGTTTACAAACATGGTTAGGGAACTCATTGCTCTCAAAACCTGGAGGTTGTTTTTGTTTATTCGTTTGGTGTTTTTCTTTAAGTTGTTTGACATAAACTTCTTCTTTTAGTTTACCATTAAGGAATGCACTTTTGACATCCATTTGATAAACTATGAAATTCATGTAAGTAGGAAAGGCAAGAAAGATTTTGATTGCTTCAAGTCTTGCAACTGGAGCAAAAGTCTCATCATAATCTATGCCTTCTTGCTGATTGTAGCCTTGAGCTACAAGTCTTGCCTTGTTTTGATGACTATTCCAGTTTCATCCCTTTTGTTCCTGAAAACCTATTTTGAACCAATTATGGTTTTGCCATAGGGTGTAGTTGTAGGAACTAATTGTCCCATCTTTGTTTCTGGCAAATTGGTTTAGTTCATCTTGCATATAATCAACCCATCTAGGATGCTTTAGTGCTTTAGAGACCTTTTTGGGTTCTTTTTCAAAGAGAAAATCTACAAAGAGACATTTATGAGCTGAAGCAGCACTGAGTTGTTTGGCCATGGCTTTTGTGAGCATTCCTGCCCCTGGATTACCAATGATATTTACCAGCTCAATGTGCTTGTCTTGAGACCATCTATCTTGAGGAGCTGGAGTGATCATTGATGGAATAGGTAAGGGTGGACTTAGTTCACAAGATAAGATTTTAAGATTGGACCTGACGATTAAACGGTACGCGTCATAAGTTTGTAGTCCATCTCGAGTTCCCTAGCACCAACTAATCGCTCCAGATTTCTAATGATTTCCCTTTCTCGTAGCTGCTTATGGATCAACTCAATCATAAGACCATATCTCTTTCGGTTAACAGTCGTCCACTTTCTCTTTGGCATCTTCGGGTTGTAATCCAGACAAAAGTCGAGTACTCTATGATGAATCTCATCGCGAACAGAATTGAGTGTGTCATCCGAGAACTTATACAGCTCATCAGCTCGCAAAACTCTTTTTTGTTTGTCCAGGTCTTCATAGACAATTCCTGGTGGATCGTATGATGGAGTGTAGGGTTCTTTGAATTCAATCTCGGGAAAGGTCTTATGAGGTTTGGTGATGTTAAGCTTCTTCTGGTAACTCTCTACACCAAGCTGTAAGTCTTCAACACGTCTCTTGAGGATTAGGCTTCTTGTAAACATACGAAGGGCCACAATAGAGTTAACAATAACATTCTCGTCGAGGTGGAATAGCTTGTGTTGAACATCAAGAAGAAGCATATCTTCAATGTCGTGCAGGTGTAGATCAATGAAGTCACCTTCTTTAAACTTATAAAGCTGTTGATCAGATCTTTTCACCACAATCTCTTCTAAGTGACCATATCGGTGCAATTTCTTCACACTAACACTCTTCACACCAAGAATCGCCTTAGTAGAGTAAATGTTTTGCTTGGGAAATTTTCTTATCTAAGATCGGTACCACAGTTTACGCCTTTTACCCTATTGCTTGATTCCCTTTTCAGCATCTTTGTCATACGCATGCTTGATGGTACTCCAAAGTGTACGGACCATGTCTTTAATTCATATGAGATCGTACCGAGCAACTTTTGTCTTCGTAATAGATGTGGTGTATGTTACCTCAGGATCAGAAGTCTACAAATACTCTATATCATTGTTAAAGAAGTAATCAGCAACAACGGTTCGATGACCTGGAGGTCCTTGTAAAGGAAGAGGCTTGGATAGATCAAACGGGTAACGATCTCCTTCTAGATTGTTCCAATCAAGCTTGTTTGTAAAAGTATTAAAGCACTCTTGGAAGTTGTACTCAAGCTCGATACTTCTAGATCACGTGCCTTTTAACAGATTGAAGGCAGGTCCTAACAAGATATCTTGAGTGAGATTTTCTATCTTGAGTCCATTTAACACGTACTTGGAGAAGTCAATAGGAGTGGCCATCAGGTCATTGAATGTGAGAGGATCCTTTGAAGCAAAGACCATTTGATTGAACCAAGGCTGTGCGGGTTGATCAAGTGCAACCTGACGCTTGTTTTATTCAGGATCAGGAGTAGGAGGCCTTGGAGGTTGCTTGAACCATTTTGGATTCAGAGTCTTTCTTGTTTTGGGTTCTGATGTGTCTTGCGGTTGATAATCATCACAAGCTACATCATCACCAGTATTATCCATAACCACCTTAGCAATAGGTTCTTCAACTGGTTCCTTTGCAGAAGCAGACTTACCAGTTTTAGATCCTTTAGTTAGAGCTTTATCTTTTAGGGTTTCCTTGGTGGTGGATGGCTTCTTTGAAGATTCAGACTCTTTAGTTCTTCTCATCTTGGTCTTCTTACCCTGGTTTGGTCCAGCTGGAGGGTTTTCATCATCATCGTCTTCATCATCATCATGCTTTCTCTTATGGTCTTTAACTGTGTCAGCGACTCCCTTATCCATCGCGTTTTCATCTTCAATCAATGCTTCCATGAGTGCATAGTACAATCGATGATTGGCAGGATTTATGTTAAAAGATTTATTTGCATGCATGGATTAGTAGAGAGCGCTTTTTAGATCATACTCTTCAAGAGCCGCCTTGTCAGTAGACTTGATGGTAAACTGTAGGTTTTTTGACTCTCAGCTTATTCCTTCTTAATCTTGAGAATATCTGAAGGACTTTTCTCAGATTCTTGTTTAGCTGTTGGTGTTGGTTTCTTGGTTAACTCAAGAAGATGCTGCAGAGAATATTTATGAATGAGATCTGCCGTGTGTTTCTGTAGTTCCTTTTGAAATACATCTCCGACTTTGGTATCACGATAAGTATCAACAACTGTTGGAACTTGGGACTGGAGAACAACAAGAGCTTCAGAAGAGTGATCAACAGTTTTTAGCTCAGACACATTTTTTTCTAATTTGGCAACTTTTAGTTCAACATCAGAGAGTGCATCAGATTCAAGAATAGCAGTCATGATGGTTGGAGCATTAGTTGTGATTGGTTGTGTGAGAATTAGTGTAGGTGTTTGTTATACGGATAAGATGATAGGTGTCACTTGAGGTGAGAGGACAATAGTTGAAACTGGAGTTTTAGTTATAATTTCTGGTATAGGTGGAAGATTGGTTGTCTCTGGAATCACTGATACGGGAATCTTTTGTACTGATGGAGACTGGGTCTGGGGAGTTTTGTATTGGATGGGAATATCCAGCAAAGAACTAACATCTGCATCTGCAGAATCCTTAACAGTACTAACTAAGGAAGAATCAGAAGAAAGTTTAAGGAATTGATCACTAAAACCTGAAGATACGGATAAGCTTGAGCTAGATGGAGGGAGTTCAGATTTCTTGGTATCATCCTTTGCTTCTGAAGTCTTTTCAGCTTCTTCCTTTGCTACATCAGTAACCTTTTCTTTACCTTTATCAGACTCTTCAACTTCAACATCTTTCATTTCTACATCCTCTTCATTGCGCATACGTATCTTATACTTATAAAACTCATCTTCATCAGATTCAGTTTCGACATCTTCATCATCAGCATCTTGTGTATCACTAACATGATCATCGCCTTCGTCATCTGCATCACCATCTTTATCATCCTTCTCAACATCATCATTATCATCAGAAAATTCACTATCTTGTTCATCTCCCCACTTAAGAATGACCTTCTCTTTATTAATGTCCTTATCCTTATTGGAAACCCCTGGTTTAGCACCAGTTCCTTCACTTGAGGTAGCAGGGATGACTATGGACTAATCGGGAACCCCTGGTTTACTACCAGTTCCATCATTTGAGCCTCCAATACCTGGTTGTCTTCTGCTTGTCTTCTTACTTTCTTTAAGAGCTTGTATAATGTCTGTAGCTTCTTGTTCTTATGGAGTAAGAGATGGAGCACCTTTAAGCTTAGTCTTTGAGGTGGCGGGTTTTAACTTTGGAGTACTCAGAGTGTCTTATTTTACTACACTCTTAGAACTTCTGCCACCAGACTTCTTCTTAGCAGATTCAGTCACGATCCGAGCATCTGTAGCATGGACTTTGTCACACCCCCACACGGGGCCTGGACGAAATACGTGTTCAGGGGCGTGACGTCATAATATACATCACACAAAGTACAAAGAACGACCACTAAGGGGTACGTTTTAAAAATAAACATCGTTGCTTTGTTAACAAAAATTAAGTCATTACAATATTTAAATGATTTTAAAAGTCAAGCGCGGAAGCGTAATTAGGTTTTTGGAATCGACAACGATGTTTAAACAGTAGATAATAATTCTTGAAAACCAGGCCATATAAGGAGACACCACATAGCACATCAGAGAAGTCCAAAGCTAAGCACCTGAGAAAAACATGCTTAAAAATGTCAATATAAAGTTAGGTTTAAGTAAATTAGTTACGCGGACTAAAAAGATTTAGTAATTTCTGTTTCATTCCTAGTATCAAGAAAAGTATTTGGTAACTGATATCGATCAATAAAAGTAGTGTGAATCTCAACGTTTTCAAGTGTGTGTGGCTATTGTAACACATACAATATCACACAAAATGTTTACGATATTACCCTAAGCTCATGACACCGAAGCCTTAACAAGTTGTGTAAATCCTAGTCTTTCAGATTCGTCTCAAATCAATGTTTTGCCAAAACACCCAAGTACTACCTCAAATGAAATGCACCCACTGGCAATGTACTCATTCAGAATTTTGGGTGGGGGTATCAACCTTAATAGATCTATTCACAACATTCGTGCTTACACGAAGTAATTAACGGTTCATGATAGTGTGTACTACGTGGCAATAGGGATACTTAGGTAATATGTAAAAGTTTAAGGTACTTGCATTCATAGTAAAAGCAACCAACATATTCGTAAATAGTTTAAAGTATTCATATCCGTAGTAAAAGCAATCAACGTATTCGTAAAAGCTTTAAGTACTTGTATTCATAGTAAAATGAGTGTGAAATCAATCATGTAAACGAGTTTTTTAAGCGAGCATATAAATATGTTTGAAATCATTAGAGTAAACAAGTTTGTAAATGAGCATGTTCTCATCCCAAAAGTTATAAGGTTAATATAAAACAAGTAAAACGTGGGGCTATGAACTCACCTTAAGCAAATGGTGAGAAAGTAATTCAATGAAGAGTATAA
This sequence comes from Tanacetum coccineum, assembly GCA_026074375.1. Lineage (NCBI taxonomy): Eukaryota > Viridiplantae > Streptophyta > Magnoliopsida > Asterales > Asteraceae > Tanacetum > Tanacetum coccineum. The sequence continues at coordinate 9,363 of BQNB010064075.1, read as the reverse complement.
CAAAATCGAACGACTCTAACCGCGACCTAATTAGAAGACGCGCTTCAGAAACAAGGAATAAATAACGAAACGTCGGATAAGACGCTTATATAAGAAATAGACATCCATAAGTGTTTGTGCTTTAGTTTGTTTAGTAAAAACGTGTCATTAATATTTTAGGAAAGTTTTTAGTTTCAGGACGTTAATAGCGTTTCCATAATTCCAAAAGCGCATTAGTGAAACCCTATCTTAGTCGTTTCCCCTATCTTAGTCGTTTCCATAATTCCAAAAGCGCATTAGTGAAACCCTAACGTCTACCTTTTATTCCTATCTCGCTAATATACGTTAACTTACTATATTTAGAAACGTTAAACGATGTTGACTTATCATTTTTAGAAAATTCCTAACCCTTCGTAATATTATCAAAACACAAATTTAATATTTTCTAAGGTTTTCGAAACCAAAATGGACTTCACCCGCTTGAAAACGCTTTCTTATATAAAATTAAACGTCCGAAAATAACTTGACGAAAACAAAGTCTAACTCACTCATAAAGTATTTTTAACACGACTTTCGCGACTTTGGAAGGGAAACGTCATTTTAGGCCATGTTTGTGTTTTACACTTTGGCCGAAATGGAATCGAAAGGGGTCAAAATGGTCATTTTTGTTTCTGATCTGATCGTATAAAAATCGTTTTGCCGAAAAATGTTTCAAGTTTCATTTGAGTGTAACTCAGTCGTTTTAAGTTCAATTTTAGTGTTCGATATATGAAAATCTATCTATTCGAAACAAGCTATCCAAAAACTACCTTCTCGACTATTGAAAACATTCTTAAGTGTCCGAAAACCTCAAAATAAAATCGGATCAGCAACCCTTTATTTCGCAAACGCCTCTAAAATCCATCCAAACTTCACAATAGTGTTTATTCTAACCTAACCCCGTCCACTACTAAACTAACCATCAAAACCACTCTTAATCTATTCTAATCCCATCATCATCTTTGTTGCAACACACTAGTTCGCTCATCCTTACCATAAGAACAATATGTAAATCAAAGAACACATAAAAGTTTAATTATTTCATAAACCATCTTATTTCTTTTTGAAAGACTTACACAAACACAATAGGATATATAGATATATGCAAGAACATAAGTAAATATAGAATGAATGGTAGAAATAAAAGTAAGAGTTTCAATGTAAGCTTACAAGATGAGAAGAACAAGAGGGAAACACAAGATCTAAACTAATAACCCTAGATATTAAGAAACTAATGAATATAACAAATCCTAACTTTAGATCTTGAACAAGAACCTTGAAATCAAAGAACCAATATATAGAAACACCTTAAATAACCTTAATTAACAATCTTGTACACTAGATCTTGAAGTAAGATGGAGATTTAAGGAACCTTTGTGGTTCCTTATGGTTGTCGTGAGCTAGGGAACAAAAGAAAGAAAGAAAAATATTTTTGTGGTGGCTTGAATAAGAATGAAACCCTAAGTTCTAATGTGAGGTTGTATTGATAGAAGAAGTAAGGGTCTAGGGTTCAAGAGGCTTGACTAATTCAAGTGACTAACACACTAAGGGTGTGTGTTGGATGGTGCGGCACAAGGAAGAAAAAAAGAAAATAATGAGCCAAAATATTGAGCCATGGTTCAAGTATTATCAAGTCTTGGTAACTTTTTTTAGTCAAGGTTTACAAGTATGCACATGGAGATGTTTTACAAGATTAGTGTGCATGAGAGTGGCACTCTCACGTGTCCCTTTCTCATCTTACATGCACACATGCATGGCAAAATCAAGAAATGATGCCATTTATTTAATTTTGAGCTAGTATCCGAAATTTTGAAAGAAAAGGGGGATGAATTTTGAAATACTTGATGCTAGGAAGGAAAATGGTTGATATCTTGGGTTTACATGCAAAGGTGGTAGGTTTCCAGGGTTCCTTTTGATCAAAAACGCAAAAAACGTAAAATGTACGCAATAAACAGAAAATCACAAACGGGAGTGTACGTAAACTAAGTAACACTTTAGAACGATAAAATCATGCATATAATAGGTGAACTAAACTTAGTTCGAGGCCGGAACGTTTTTGATGACGTTTTTCAGTTTTACGCCGGATAACTTCTTGATTTTTAAGTCAAATTTAAACGTAACATATAAAAGTCAAAATAATGAACGAAATATTTTAAAATAATGACTTGAAATTTATGGGGTGTGACATCCTTTCCCCATTAAAATAGCTTTGTCCTCAAAGCTCAAGTTGTGGTATCTAACGTAGACGGGAGGTTCGAGAAAATGGTACGGTTAAAGGACAGTTCTTAAAAGAAGATGACAAGGTCAATCATTAGTTAACTTAACCAAGTGTTAAATGACTGAGAAAATTAAGGCGACACAGCTATGATGGCTAATAATGGTGAAAATGAAATTCATATTGGCGCTTGCATTAGTTAATATGGGAATGTAACGAATTTTCAGGGAGGGACGTACCCATAACAATGTCGAGGTTCTAATGAGCTTATCCGTCTCCATTCACGTTCTCCAACTCTGAGTAGTACCTCTTAGTGTGCCCTTTTCTTTCACATCCATAGCATGTCATCATAGTAGAGGCCCAATAGTCTCTTGCTTGGTTGCCAACCTTCTTGCAGTTTCCACTTCTAACGGGACATAGACCGTGGTGGTGCAGCTTACACTTGTCGCAGAGTGGTAAAATTACAGCATAGCCCTTATTCTTATTCTTTCTAACCATGTAAGTCATTGCCACATTCTTCCTCTTTAAGGGTGGTTGTTGCACACGGTTACCTCTTGGGTTGTTATTAAACCTCCTCTTGTTCTCAGAATCCCTGGTAGCATAACCTTTCGGTTTCTAATCCATTAAATTGTTTGCAATTCGAATAGCATCTTGGAGTCTTGTGGGTTCAGTGGCAATCACATTTCCTTGGATGTTATCAGGTAGACCCCTAATAAACTTCTCAACTCGGTCTTCCTCTTCAGGGACCATCTTAGTGCACAATAAGATTAGCTCTTGGAACCTTCGGATATAGGCAGTCAAATCATTACCCCTCACAGCCAGATTCCATAACTCAGTCTCTATCTTCTGAATCTCATTTCTTGGATAGTATACCTCAGTCATCAACTTCATAAGTTCCTTCCATGTCATGACATGCACAACATCAGTTCCAATTGTCCTCTTGTGTGAGGTCCACCAAGTCAATGCACTATCCTGCAGAGTGCATGAGGCATACTTCACTTGACACTTCTGTGGACAATTACTGATGTAAAATACAGTCTCCATCTTTTCAAACCATCTAGTCAACCCAACAACTCCTTCAGTCCCCTTGAAGTTAAGTGGCTGACATTTCACAAAATCTTGATAAGTACACTCACAAGCAACGGGCACAACACCTCCAACATTTACATTAGGATTTCTATTTCCGTTTCGATTGTTTTGGTTTGCTTCGTAAGCTGCCATCGCCTCAGATACGCATTAGGTTATCAATCGCTTGATGATAGCAGCACTTAGACCTTGTCCTGACGTCGACATGTTTTCTGCAATTCACAAGGAGTAAGGAAGAGTGCGGCGGTATAAAGTAGTGTAAAAATGTATATAATTAAATCAATAAATAAGAAATTATGAAGTGACGAGAATAAGGTGTGTTGAAACTAATCGACATATTCCTAGGCCATGCGCAAGTCAAAAGTGAATGAAAGGAGAGGATAGACGCAAGGCAAAAGTAACTCAAACAAAACGAACTCATAGCAGAGATAAACTCTTGGCAAAACAATTTCATGGCAGAATAAATCAAAAGAAAGTAATACCCAAAGAAATATAATTTGCATGTGTACTTATCCGTGTATACACATATTGGGCACAAGTAATGCACGAATAGGCAAAAAATAGCTAATGTATAAGGATTTTAAGTAATGATTCTCTGGGACAAGCTTAAATGTTGTTTAAAACGGTTCCTACTTTATCAAGGATTTTGAAAAGCCCTAAATATAACACGGTTTTAGCTTTCCCTGTTTGCCAAAACGTATCACCCCTTTTTGGCGACATTTTCATCATGCCCTTTACTCCAACTTGAAACTCAACTAGTTTTCATTTCACTTCATCATAACTCTTTTACATCTCAGTTGTTTCATTAATAGTTTCTGGGCCGGTGAGTTGGCTGTCTTCATATTTTCTTGATCCTAATCTAATTAACAAGGATCAGTTCCTAGTGTTCCAAAACTTTACAATCCATGATCATCATGACCACAAGGAGCGTGATTTGGTCTCTCGGCTAAGGGTACGATGTCTCTATATGATAGGGTTGGGAAAATCCACTTAGTTACGGAACTTACCAATACAAATACACATGACAGACACAACTCACGAACACGCACGCAAAATATTAGTAAAACATGAATATGATAAAATTTGTTGAAAATATAGAGAAAGAAACGTAAATAGAAATGGAAAGTAAAGGTAGATTGACAAAAAAAAATTGTGACTACTCTTAGCATGGCATGGTCCTTCCTAAATTATCCATAGGTGATCAGGCTATGTATAATTTAGGTACTAACGATGAAATGCTCTTTTCGTCAAACTAGTGTTATGTTTAAAGGTCTACATGGTGTATTTACAATGTGGTTCATAAGGTAGCAAAAACGGTTCATGAAAACGAGAACAAGGCAGCTTATATATCGACACAAGATATTTCGTAAGATAGCTGAATTTTTATTTATTTATTTTTTATTATATTTATTCTTTTTACGGTGTTAGCAAAATGGTTTTCGAGAAAATCAAGTGACAGATTTTAAATAGTAAGGAGTTTATAATTTGGTAACGAATAGTTTACAAATTGACACTAATTAGATTATAAAATGACAACGAAATAGGTTGTGGAGGACAACTAAATAGTTTATAAGACAATAGTAAAAATAGATTGTAAGACGACAATGAAAGTGTTGACAAAGTGATGACTATTTAAGAAACGACTTACTTTAATTTATAGAGAATCAGAATGTAACCGATGGGATCGTCATGACACATACATTAATAGGAATTTTAAAACATCCACTTATTACAATAAAATTCGTAGAAAAGTAACAGTACATATCTCTTAGGGAATATAGTTATAGAAGGTTTCGACCTAGGTCTTACTGGGTTGGGCAGAAAAATCTCTCCTTAAGCATCAATATAATTCCTTGACGACCTTAGAGTTCCTGCAGATTTTCTCTCTTTCTTTTTCTGATTATCATACATATGGTTCTTCAATCTTGGGCATTTACTCTTGAAATACCTTTGAGCACCACATCTAAAACAGGTCACTGCAGGTTTCTGGTTGCCTACTGGGACCCTCTTAATTGTTACAGGAGCGGAAGTCCTACAATTCTTTGTTGTGTGGCCAACTCTCTTACAGTTACCACACTTCACTGTACATGGTCCAATATGATGCCACTTACACTTGTTGCAGTATGGCAAATTTCCAGCATACGCCTTCTTGTTGCCTACCCTAGTAGCGTGTGCTCTAACCACTTCAATCCTCTTTCTTTATTGTTGGTCAGAATCCTCCGTGATCACTTCCCCATTTCCTTTTGTTGCTAACATTATTTCCTACCTTGGCTTCCTCACGTACGACCTGATTCATCGAGTCGTGAGCCATGCGAATTTTTGACTCGTAGATCGCAATAACTTCAATAGCATTAACGACTCGTTGGGCTACAACCTGCTCCATTTCTTCAAAACTCATTCCTTGTCTTGATGCTGACATTTTCTTCAAATTAAGAGAAGTAAAAGGAAAATAAATAAGTCAGGTTAAAATAAATGAAACGTTATTGGATGACGGGTTAATATCGTATGTGAATTAATCGGCATATTTCTAGAAATTACCAAGAGTAAGAAAGATTGCGACGTTACAAGATGACGTAGGGGTTTCAATAGTATGGGACGGGTGTCCAAGCTCGCATTTAGGTTCGGATAGTAAGATAACATAGGATCGGAGGACTGTAACAAGTTCCGACGATATGAAAAATAATATTATGTAAATTCATGAAGAAGTTTTAAGGACCATCGTGTAACAATTCATATTTCCACGTCTTTTTACGTCAATAAATATTTAACTATTTATTTTAAACTTTTACACGTTTACTTTTTATTTAAATCGTTTAGCTAAATCGCGTAAACTAAAAATCAACGTTCAACGTAAACGGACATCAAGCAAATAAAAGTTTACGTCAAGTAAGTATTATAAAGTTATTATAATGATTATATATAACTTTTCACTATTTATTTTTGTTCGTTACGTAAACCTTTTACGTTTCGCGATAAAACACTTTCATGCATGCATGGAAACTCATAAACCCACCTATACTTCAACAAATACCCACCGTTATACCCAATACCCAAAAATATATTACAAACTTACACACTCATACACATGAACCAAATTTAAACACAAACACAAGGTATATACTTTAAATTAAATCAAATGCTTCTACTAACAACATTAAACAACAATAACCTTTAACCAAAGGATCAAAGCCTAAAGTAAAAGCATGAACATAAGCCTTACAACTTTTCAAACTTGTCCCCCATGTGTGTTGAATGATTTGGCTGATTACAAGGAAAAGAAAGAGACCAAATGTGCATGTTTTGATATGTCACTATCAACATTACACACCCATGTTCTATCTTACAACTACCATACTCTTCTTACACCATTTAACAATATAAAAACCAACCATCATGCCCTATAAGAGCTAGCAAACCGCCCATTGTGATATTGCCTTTGATGGTATTGGTTAAGTTGTTTTCTTACAAGACTTTGCTATATATATAAGGCAAAAAGATAAATAACACATACACTTAACATTTGTAAAGAAACTCAAACACGAAAACCTCTCTTTTCTACTCCTAACCTACAGTTTGAAACACTCACAACACTTGGGTTCCTTTTTTCTTTTCCCTGGTGGTTTCAAATGACAGCAAACACAACAACACAAAACAAAAACAAGAAACCTCTTGACTCAATCCTATAAACCATTAAACCATTACTCCTAAAACCTAAACAGTATGAACTCTTGAACCTTGCATCACAATTCGACAGACACTCTAGTTTGTCCTCCATTCGGCAAGAAATAAAGACAAGCAAAACGTTTTCTTTTGTTTTCCTTAAAACATAGGGATCACAAGTGACTAGGGTTGCATTAAAGAGAAGTTAGGGTTTGCAATAAATTCGTGTGGGTTAGGGTTTGGTTAGAAGGTTTTAAAGCAAATTAGGGTTCGTTGGTTTTGTCATACGTGTACCCTCGTACGTGATCTTGTAAGCATTCAAAACCCACTCTTGATTTTCACATTTTGTTGTTATATTTCCTAGTAGTGTGCTTGTAAACTTTGAAACCAAGAAAACACATGTTTTTACAAAGATATACAACTTACTGATGCTTTCAGGTCCATCGAGAAACTCGTATAAAAACTTAGCTAATGGAATTTTTGGGTTTATCACTCGTCAACGAGGTATATGAGTAGTGTTCATGCAAAATTTCATTCCCTAATACCTTATAATGAAACTGGAAATAAGTTTACAAATCTGTGATTTTATGTGAAAAATAGTGCGAAACTGGGTTGACTTATATCTTGAAAAATGACCCGTTTGACTTGGGTAATGAGTCGAGACTTTGGTGGGATTTGTAGATAGCTTAGTAAAGAATGTGTAGGACTTGGAATTTCACAACAAGGTTGAGAAACGGATGAGATATGTGAGTTGGAAAAATGGTCATTGCACTAACTAGTTGTTCTAGTCGATTAAATGGGTTAGCTTTCGTGTACTTTTTCTACCATTGAAACAGTAGGTTTTGTTAGACCTAGTTTATGTAATGTTATGGTCATTATATTTTTGAACCTTGTATTAGCTTAGTTTATGCTTCCGGGAATTCGATAAGCTAATTGGGCCTAGTTACGGGCTTTAAAGCCCATTTGATATCAAGACCGGCCTTGGAAGCCCACTTAAACCCAAGGCTAGCCCAAGTACATTACTATATAAATCCCTCTCCTTATGTGGAGAGGTTGTTGCTCATTTTTGTTTTCTCTTAATGTGTAGCCATTTTTTCTTTTGATATTTCTCTCTCTAAACTCATCTCTCTCTCTAGTTTTTCCTTTTAATTTCGTGTGTGTATGTGTCTTGATAAGTCTATCACGTGGTATCAAGAGCCAAGGTTGGGTTTAGTGGTTTAGTTATGGTTGTATCAAGCTTATTGGTTCAGCTTATTTTTTTCTTATTCGGTTTATTCTCCTATTCCTTTTATTTTACTTATTAATAACTTTATAGTGGTAAGAGTTAAGATTTGTGACAAAGATTTAAAGAGTACACGAAAAAACTTTATTTATTTCTTCATCAAAAATAGTATGTATATTGTTGTGTCAAAAGGGAATAAATTTTTGTGTTGTCAACAGCCGACAAAGTTTTTTTTCTCTTTTCTGTTGCTTATTCGATGAAAAGGTTATCATCTTCCTTACTCACAATAGTTTATAGCCTATTATAGTTTGTTTTTCGTGGCTTATAAGCTCTTCAAACAGCTTATTAAAGTTTTTTTAGCTTACTTTGTTCGCGGCTTATTTACAAGCTTATTTGTACCATCTTCTTCGTTGCTTATTTCGGTGTGTAAGTGCTTATTCTTAAGTTTTTTTGAGTGCTTATCATTGTGGTTGGCTTATCTTGTGGTCCAACGGTTTGAAACGAAAGACATGGACGAATTCTTGTTGTTACTCGTTGTGGTCCAGACCAGATAGTACATAGTACGTTTTTGTTTGTATTCAGGCGAAGTATACACAACAATAGGCGAACTATACCTTTCTCTTTCAAGCGAAGTATACGTCAAAGTTAGGCGAACTATACGTTTATTTTGGACGACTTATACATTGTGGTTTAGGCGAAGTATACCATTGCTGTAACAGGCGAGTTATACGTTTTCTTGTGAGCGAATTATACCTATATTCAGGCGAACTATACGGTTGCATATTGGGCGAACTATACGTTTCATGTAAGGCGAAGTATACTTTTTAGTAAGGTGAAGTATATGGTTTTAGTAAGGTGTAATATACGTTTCTAACAAAGGTGAATTATACATAAGCAAAAAATGTTTAAACATGCTCATTTCGTGTAGTTTCGGTTTTTCTGTATCGAGTATCGGTTGTTCGCGGGTCTTCTAACCTATACCATTACGTGTGCGGTCTTCCAACGATCATCGTGGTGTATTTATTTTTGATCGACGATAACCATATCATTCCCCGTGATCATAAACACAAACGTTTTCTTTCTAATTTTTTTTAAACGAAGATGATGCAAGAATCAGGAGGGAAACGTGGTATGTGCTTAATTACACATACCATTTTCAATT
>BQNB010064074.1:0-35447 GCA_026074375.1 Tanacetum coccineum | reverse complement strand
AGCTTTACAAGCTTTAGTTTAATATCTAAACAATGGTTTAGATATTGTGGTTCATCATATTACATCATATTAAGGTCATCTAAAACTCTTAATATCCTTACATTTATGATTTTATGCATATATATGTTCTATGTAGCAAATCAGCATTTAGGATGCTTATTAACATGTAAAATGGATTTTTACTTATGATTATGGTTTTATATACTTGTACATGTGATATATTGATGTTAATACATGTTGTGATGAAATAATAAGTATTGTTCAAATGTTGGTTAAATTATATAAAGTATATGTAAGTTGATAGGTCTCGTTTATCTTGAATCAAACATAACGATCATGGAAGCATAGAGAGAATAGTAAAGGATAACAAGTATTCAAATGATATTAAAATGGAGGGAAAATAGAAGAGTTAGTTATAAGGCATCACCCTCTAATGAAGATTAGAGGGGTATTTATAGGTGAGGGAAGGAGGCTTCCCTTCCTTTATTTTCCTAACTTATCACTTTTAGTCCCTAGACTTTAGTAATTATGCTATTTCATTCTTTTAGCATAATACACCTTATTACAAACTACTTTGACATTAACAAAAGAAAGACTAATGACTAAATAACACAAAATCACATAATCAACACTTTTAATGATCCTAACACTTGTTTACGTGCTTTTGTATGCGACCTATCATTCAATTGGATCTGGCGATACAAACCAAGTAATCTAGATTCTGAGATAGCTCTCCATATAGTGATTAATACATCTAGACCAATAGGATCATAATTAACGACCTATCTTCACCCTTTGATTGTGAGCTTAGTTGAGCCATAAGGTGGCCTTGGTTTTAACGAGTACGTTCTAATCAATTGGTAAAGACTTGGTAAGTGGACTACTAGTGTATGAATTGCCATTAAGTAGTAAGTGGGTAAAGTCTCTATGAAGTAGTGGTTTTAACAGATTACCATGCCTTAATTCCTAAGATAGTTTATAATCAGACAAATTAAAGATAGCTTTATGTGGATGCATTTAAGTGTGATAAAATGATTGCCGCAGAGATAAGTAAAGCCATTGCTTATTAAATAAAACTAGCCGTTCTGAATTGGGATTATTATGGTTAATATAGTTTTCTTATATTTGGCTAGACCGCTCTTTTATCTTCTGTTAATTTGCTTGCGTGTGTTTTAGTATCTTGAATTGGTTTTAGTTACCACCAAACCCATGCTAGTTTCTTAGACTGAAAACCCCCTTATCTATTAGACTTAGGATTAACATAGGTTTAGCATAGATTAGACTAACTTAGATTAGAAAAACCAAATTCTTAATAAATTGAAAGTGTTCCTCACTCTTAGTAATCGACACCATACTTACCACAAAACTCCTACCAACCGGGTACACTGCCCATTAAAGTGTTGTTTTGGTTAAGTCGACAAAATATAAATTTAAAACTCGAATCATAATTTAACACCACATAACGACACATTAATGTCTATGACTGGTGGTAAGATCATTCACTCTCTCATTGACCTCCTCTAAGGTGGTCACAAATCTATAGTTAGTACCTCAGGCCAAAGTAGACCTGAGCTGTCTACCAGCAATGGCTGCTAAACTCTCTCCAATCTTAAACCTCTAAGATGGCATATCAAATATAGCCGTCTTCCAAAGCAGCATGTCAGCCTCAGGAATGATATCTCTGTGGGTAGGTGGTGGTAGTCGTAATGGTGGGATGGTATCCTGGGTAATGGAGATGATAAAGGTGATAGTGGTGATGGTGGTGGTAATGAAGGTGCAGGTGTAGCTACCTAGTTATCAACCAATGCATCAATGGATGATGGTAAGGGGTCTGAGGTCGGACTAACATTCATAACCTACAGAGTCCAGTCTGGGATAGAGGGCTGATATGGTGATAAGAAGTGGGTGATGGTGGTGTAGAAGGGACCTCGTCCTCCTCTACATCAAATGGAAGGTCAATGTATATCCCAGCTGTTGGGGAATCGGGGAGAGCTAAGAGCTCCTCCTCCTCCTCCTTAGAGGGATCCTCCCCTGGGTCCTCCTCGGGATCCTCCTCAGGATGCTCCTCAACCGGCTCGGAGTCCACCGAGTAATCCGGTAGAGAGCAGTAGGTGATACAGATGCAGGTAATGGCTGAGCCTCAGCTGGCTCTAGGCCATCAGCGGATGGTGGTACTCTGGATACACCAGAGCATGAGCTGGTGAAAGTGGTGCCTGTTCTGGAGACTGTAGAGCAGCCTCGGGTGCCTCAGGGTCAGACTCATAAGCATCAATCAAAGGAATACCCCATGATGGTACATCATCATCACTGGACATCGAGTGTACGTAATAGTTAGCGCGAGAGAGTCGAAGTCATGATTTGTTGTGACAATCAAAAGGCTTATATAAGTATAATATATAAGACAAGTGTAAAAATATACATAAGGGAGGTAGCATATATATAAATATGTAAGCATACTAGTGTAATAGAAAGTAGTGTGTATGCACATGAAAAGTTTTATGTGATGCGATGTTTTTGAAAATGGTTATAGTTTAGGTAAGATATACAACCTAGTTCTCTATAACCTTAGATCTAGATACCAATCTGTCAACACCCCCAAAATATGTCGCAGCGGAATGGTAACTGATAAGGTGTTATTTTATACACTATTTCGGGGTCATTTAACCCCTTAAATCATGCAAATATGCCTAAATTATGTGCTTAATTGTTTTTTTTCAGGTTTTTAGCACTTGGATGGCTTTTGGAGGAAATATACGTGACTTGGGCTCATTTGGAGAAAACGGACAAGATTACAGACCTACACCAAATCTCTTGAAGATTTATGCAAACAGTGGCTGGAGGCTTCGTCACAAGCATAAAGCGACACCATCGTGATCTATCTAGTGACGGCGTCAGGATTTTGGCGACGGTGTCAGGACGTGGTCGACTTATAGAGGATCTAGAATCGTCTACGTGACAACAGCGTCTGGATTACAAAGCGACGCCGTCGCGTCGATATCTCTATAAATATAAATCTGTTTTTAGGGTTTTAGTGTGTAACTTTGGGATAACTTTGTATAACCCTAGGGAGACAAACCCTAGTCGTTTTAAGAGCTTTATAGGTTGTTTTTAGGGCCTTAAAATCCTATTGTAATACCTTGAATCTATATTTTAATCAAGTAAGGTTATTTATCATTAATCATTCAATATGTCTATGTGTTGTTTGATTAATTTATTTCTGCTTTCTTTTATAAATGTGAGGCTAAGCCCTCCTTTTTATTTATCTATGATTGCATGAAACTTAGGTTGTAGATCCTTTTGATGTTGCTTCTTGTTGATGAATGTGCGCGTTAGGCTTTAGAAAACCAGCTTTTGTCTGTATCGCTGTTGATATGTCTAGGGAAACATGAGTAGTGTAGAAAGGATACCTATCTGAGTAACTGTCTTCATACTACCTTAACTATTATATGTGTTGATCCTTTTAAGTTTTTTCACATGCATTTAATATAATCTTAGGGGCCTTGTAATAGTCTTCATACTACCTTACTTATGCGTTGCCTTAATGGAATATTAAATAGATGGTGGGTTCGTGTAATCTGTTCATGACCTAGGAAATACTTACACAGGTCATCACAAGTGTGACAATAGAACGGATCTAGGAGAAAGCAATCTGAGGGTAGTTGCCATATTTGGTAAATACATTTGCTTATCATAATGTTATCACCTGTAGATTGATTTAATTAGTCTAACTAACCAACCTCTTCAAATCATAGATTTATCCTATCTTTCATAAAAATATAAAAACATTAAAATAATCATCTCGCCTCTAGAATTATGTTAGACCAGTGATCAAGCTTCGCATAACATATTTCCCCTAAAGAACGAATAACAACCCCTGAGTCTTTCCTATACTACACTACATCGGTTACGGTACAATTGCCTAGGGGATTGTAATACTTCTGTGCCATGCACGTGAAAGTCTTCGAACCCTCACATCAATAGTTAGGTTTCGATCATAGTTTAACTTTAGTTTACTCACATGATCCTTTCAATGTGGAATTTAATTCCATATATAGCTTTATTGTGGTCTATCTTTTCTTTGTGAAAATTGTTTCGTAATCTAATCTCGTCAACCACCGTATGTTCCATGGGAGACGCGAATCCTATCCGTACTCTTGGAGATTACTCCAGACCTAGCCACGAGGGCTACAGGAATACCATTGAGCTCCCCGTAGGGAACAATGTGGTACGTCTTCAATCCGATCCATCAGATTGGTGCGAACGACCGTGCTTAGATGCTCATTTCCACAGACTTTGGTTCGAGGATCAAACACTCACATCAAGGTATTTCATTAAAACATATGGACTCATTGACCTTACGTGAATTCAGGGAAGAAAGAACGCGTGGTTTATTTAATTTTCCCTTCTTGCCGATAAGTAGCTATTGGTCTTTTTTGATACGTCTTCCAGAGGATCCCCATCACTCATGGGAAGATCTTACACTCGTTTCCTTGCTCCATTCTTTCACCGTGAAAGAACTAAAAAAAACTCGCAATGATTTCCTGATGTTCCAACAACTATCATGGAGTAATCTCTTCTGAAGCCATGGACTCGTTTATGCTTACTACAAAAAGTCCCTCATCATGGCATTGACCTTTGGCTCCAAGTCCAAATCTTTTATGATCATGTCAATCTCGTCACAAGACGAACCATCGACCAATAGGCCGGTGGCAAGCTTCGTGACAGAAACGCCAAAGAATCCTGGGCATTATTAGAGGACCTCGCCCTCTATGACAACAAAAGTTAGAACGAACCAAGAGATTTTGCTAAACTGGTCAAGGCAATCTCTTTGCCTCAAGATGTCCTGGGTACATCCGACCGCCGCCTCATTGAGCTCAAAAATCAAGTCTAACGCTTGATGGAAGCTCATCTTGCTTCAACGCTACCTACTCAAGTGAACAAAATCACTACCTCATGTGAGATCTATAACACCTCGTATTTTAGGGTCATTTAGGAAGTCTATTATTTCACTATTTATTTTTAGTCTTGTACGCGTTTGCTTTTAATTTTAAAGTGTTAAGTTAAATCGCGTAAACTAAAAATGATTATTCAACGTAAACGAGTATCAAACAATTAAATGTTTACGTCAAGTAAGTGTTAGATAATTATTTAGAGGATAATTATTAACTTTGCACATTTTATTTTTATTGGTTACGTAAAGTGTTTACGTTTCACGATAAAATACGTTTATGCATTCCCGAAACCACCAAAACTTTTCTACGCTTCAACAAATACCCATTGTTATACCCAATACCCAAAGTTTTATAAAAATTCACCCTTATTTATCACCTTAGCCGAAGTTTATGCAAAACAAATAAACCAAGACTTACACATTACAAGTTATACCTTTACATTAAATCCTTATACATTTAAACTTTAAATGATACAAGATATTTTGTATAAGACCAAAAATCACCAACTAGCTCCCTCCCCTCCCTAATTTTTGGATACAATGTGATCCCAAGGGGACCAAGAGCTTACAAATCACCAACTTGACCTTTGTACAAACCTTTCTTATAAAACCTTGAAGTACTATGTCTAAGTATTGAACTTTGAACTTTGACCACTTCTAATAGAAACCTTTCCCTCCCATGGTCCCTTTAAACTTTTACCACTTCTAATAGAAGCCTTGGACCAGTCAAGAAGTATATAATGCCAACAACTAGTTAGAACACATACACATATCATTTCTTAAGGTGAAAACAACTCATTCTCTCCCTTGGTGCTCCTCCAAACCCACAGCCAACAATTAAAACCCATATACAATCTATAGTTTTTATTTTACCAAGCCTACAAGTATTCCTACTTTATATCTAAGGTATACCAAGGTGTATTGAAGGTTTAGTTTAGAGTTTAAAAGGGTTAAACAAGCAAGGATCAAGATTAGGGTTTCTTTGGGATTTAAGGTTTCTTTTGTATTGGAAGCTTGGGTTAAATAGCTAAACAAAGATTTAGATCATATTGTTCATCATCTTACATCATACTAAGGTTACTTAAAAACCTTAATCTCTTTACATTCATGATTTTATGTGTATATAATGACTATGTAGTTAATCACCTTCTAAGGAACTTATTAACTTGTAAAATGGATTTTTACACTTGATTGTAATTTGGTATAGTTTTACTTATGGTATATGGATGTTAATATAATGTTGGAATGGAAGTATAAATATTGTACTAGTGTGGTTTATGTATAAAAAGTACTATGAAACAATTACCGAAAAAAGTTACTTATTAAAATTTATGAAGAAATAAGTATGTAGACTTATGGAGGACTTGATACCATGGACATTCTTGGACAAAATGGACTAGAGGACTCTATAATATATAAGACATATGATGTAAATGGTTGTGAAGGACTTGTGGTATTTTGTTAAGTTGAAAACTATATAAAACAAGTTGTATTAATAAATGTACATAACTAACAAAAAGGGGCTGTTTTAAATTCGAAATTTAAAACATATATTTTATATTTTATTAAAATACTACATCTCATAAGGATTCCAAAAAGGTAAGAAACTCGAAAAACCGATTTATAACGAAGAAGATACGTAGTTTACAAGTTATACGTTAATAAACGGATTTATAAAAGAAATTTTATAAAAACAAGTTACAAAATACTACTGATATATAAGGTTGGTTATTTTTCTCAGATCACACATATTTTTAGGATTTCAAAACAATAAGAATCGTAATTTTTCAATCAATAACGAAGAAGTTATGAATTTCGCGAGTTTACGATAATAAATACTTTTATAAAAATAATTTTATAAAAATTACTGTTCATCTCAGACATGAACATTTTGAAAACATCATTAATATGATAGAACTTTTAATAACGAAGACATGCTCGAAAGAATCACTAAAAACGGAGTTAAAACGAATAAAATACGACATTTACGGGTTTTACGATAACTAAATTTATAAAAATAAATTTATAAACTGTTATGAACAGTAAAAACCACTGTTCATCAGGGGACTCAAATATTGAAAATGTAATATTTTGATAACTCGTCTTAATACGAAAGCGTGGACATAAGAAACGTAAGAAACGGGCTTAAAACGATAAAGTTACGTCGTTTTTACTAATGAAATATTTATAAACGTTTTAACTTTATAAATACGATTTCGCAAACACAATTAGATGGTGATGTAGCTATATAGAATTATATGTGGTAGTAGTTGTTCAAAGTGATTAGTACTTATACGACCTATACTTGATTAGGTTGCATTCGGTCATTATCGTGACGCATTATCTGTTGTGATATACATTGTTGATTGTTCAATTCACTCAAGGTGAGTTCATAGCCCCACGTTTTACATTTTAATGATTTACAAGTTTTGGGGTGAGAAACATATGCATGTTTTACAATTGGACGCAAGTGGACATTTTACATTATGATTACGTGTTTGCCTAAGTAGCGATAACCCATCTGAGCCCATTATCATGAACTGTCAATTACTGTTGTGAGCGTGAATGTTATAAATAGATCTATTTGGGATTGACATCCCCGTTCGGGTGAGTCATGCTCACTGTGCCGGTTTTCCGGACAACGAACATATACCATGTCGGACATAGGATGTTGCGGGTTAGAACATCATCACGGGCAATGTTGGCAATTTATATTGCATTTCATACATGTCGAGCTTCAGTGTCATGAGCTTAGGAAAACGTAATTACATTTTATGATGTTTGCATCTGTTGCATTATCATGAGGAAATCTTGCGGTCCTACACTATACATTTTATAAACCTATGAATTCACTCAACAATATGTTGACGTTTTAAGCAATGTTTTTCAGGGGATCAATAAGGCACGAGGTGCAAGGGATACATTGGTGGTTTTGATTTGGATGTCATGCATTAAAGATTTTGTCGCATTACATTTTGTATATCTGTTATGGGCTAGAAATCTTTGTATTTTGAACAAGTGAACAAGTGAAGCTTCGGGCTTTTGTAACAAACAATTTGTTAAATCCAATGTATCAGTTTTAAACGGCTTTTAATGGTCGTTCTTATATATATCTTGTGTTATTGATCTATGAAGTACCACCCCCAACCCATATTCCGCTGCGACCCAATTTGGGGGTGTTACAGATTGGTATCAAGAGCCAAGGTTATAGAGAACCAGGTCAAATGTTTTTGCTGGACTATAACCGTTTTCAAACATTGCATTCATACAAAGGGATTTTCACGGGACATATATACATACACTACTTGTTGCATTAGTTGGTTAAGACTAGATGCATTTAGGATTGATATACATGTTATGGTATAAATGTATATTACTATAAGAGTCTTATATTAAATACTAATATAAGCTATTTTGGATTTTCAGATACAGTCATGTCGGATTCTGAGGATTCCACGGTTACATACACTGTTGTGTCCAGCCCATTTGCGGATTTGCCAGATATCGGATCACCGGGAGTCGATGGACCACCCGTGATGCCAGAGGACCCATATGCCTATGTGGTAGCTGCTTTTCAGGCCCCACCATCTCCTGATTATGTGTTTGTTCCAGAGCCGGTTTATCCAGAGTTCATGCCACCAGAGGATGAGGTACTCCCAGCTGAGGAGCAGCCCCTGCCTGCTGCTCCTCTCAACCCAACTACTAATTCGCCAGGCTATGTTCCGAGTCAGATCTAAGGAGGATCGGAAGAGAAGATGATGATGACCCAGAGGAGGTCCTGTTGATTTATCATGCTGACAAGAGGTATACTATGTAGATAAGAGGATGATCCATCGAGATGAGACGAGGATAATGAAAATTGATATAGAGGGGGATAAGGGATGAGAAGGATCACCCCAGCTCATGCCGACTCAATAGTTGTTGCTTTACCAGCCTGTTGCGATCATGCCACCACTCGTTAGGAGACTAACCATATGAGACCGATAAGTCTGCGGCCACAGAAAACCACCACCAACATCCTTGCATACCGGTTACTGCTAAGGAATATCGATCTAGATGACCACCTACACCATTTTGTCTGATACAGAGGTTGCCAGACTCCTTGCTATACCTACTCCACCACCATCACCACTTTCCCCATGGTCATCACCACTACCATAGATTCCCTCACCACCACTACCAGTATCACCACCACCACCTGTTAGTCCTACTTATCCATTAGGATATCGAGCTGCTATGATCTAGCTAAGAGTTGAGGCCCCATCTACTTCCTATTTACCACCGCCACATATCATACTCTCCCACACCAGAGCAGATACACCACCATCAGGTACCCCACCATCAGGGACACCACCACTCCTACCCATACCGCTACCTACTTCATCACCACCTTTGCATCTACTCTCTATGACCATAGGAGCGGAGAACATGAGGTTTTGTTTACCCCTCGAAAGAGGTTATGTATTGCTTTGGTCCTAGGTACGAGGTCGTAGAGAGCTCGTCGCTGCTACTTGCATAGAAGCCGAACTAAGAGTTTATTAGGTCCAGAATTATGGTTAATTTTTCCACAATGGACAGGGAGATTAATTGTGGGAACTAGAGAGGAGAAGTCGTACTTGGGATCACAAACCTTAGGGAAGAGATTAAGTAGTACATGCCATGGGTAACCAGCAACTGAAGACACAGAGTTGGGTCAACAATAACAGAGGTGTATAGCCACTAGGTTAGGCCCAAGAACACAGACGATATCTATGGAGAGACTGGATGATGAGCAAACTAGCGACATCTGAAGGCTGTCTGCACCAACATGTTGTATAGGGATAGGCGTGCACATGCGCATATAGCTCTACTGATGAAGAGAGAGAGAGGCTAGGATGTCTCGAGAGGCTTAGGGACGATCCATGGACGCTAGTGATCTTGCACGTTCAGAGTTTATGTCAATGCGTACTACTGTATTAGGTCAGTAGGCAGTGACATAGAGTTGCCAAAGAGCGGACCGGCAGGAGACAGGCGCAAATAACAGATGTTGCCGCAGCGACCGCAGGAGACAGGCACAATTCATTGAGGCACTAAAGCTGCTGAAGGGACTACAGACCCAGATGACAGAGTTTCAGAGACAACAGGGACCCGCTAAAGGTCCTGCACAGCTAGATGCACCAGGGGAGGCTGGTAGCAGTTCATAGATCATGTTATGGCTAGTTATTTTGTACAGCCTACTAAGTATTACGGGTAATTACCCAGGCTAGAATGGCCTTTTGGTTGTTTATTAAATCTTGAAACAAATCGTTGGATCAATTTGTTATCTAGACTCCAATCATGTAGTTTACCATTATATATGAAACGGTGAATTTAAAGTCCATGTCTGTTAATCTAATTTATTATGAAATGGATATCGATTTAGCTTCACCATTGTGAATCTTTAATTCATTTGTATATTTCTATTGTGTGTGTGATCTCTCTTTTACTTATATTGTGTATATGTCATTTCATAGTTATGAATTTTTTCGAAATCTTAACAGGTATTATATTTTTCTTGAGATTGAAGAAAAAGGCACCAAAAAGAGCCATTAGGTCAAACACAGCCCCAGAAACAACAACACCACACGTCACTATGCCCCGCTTCAGCAATTGATTAACCAAGGCGATTACTGCCTGCTTTGGCTACACGTGAATGCTGACAAGAAATACGAATGTCGTTGTGGATAAGCCATAATTTCGTGAACGGGTGTTAGAAAGGACAGAATGAACTACCCGTGAATGATACTTACACTGACTTTCCCTCAAATGTTTAACCATAAAACTTCAAAGGACACGGAAGGAGTTTGCCGGTCTATCTTAATGGTTTGAAAGAATTGGAGTCTGTTTCCAATATTAGGTAATTGTACAGTGAGAAACAAGTCAAGTATGCAACTTGCACTCTCCGATTCAGTTTGAAATAACAAGGTGGAGACACTCATGTCAAGACATTGTTATAATTGCCCGCTTATCGGTTATGCCTAGGAAAGCATCATGAAAATGAAGACTGACAAATACTGTCCTCGAAATGAAATCAAGAAAAAACAAAAAACCCCTGGAGGGAAAATAGAGAATGGAATCTGAGGTAAGGTCCTGACTTGACAAGTTATACCAACGCTTTCAGGATTAGCTTTTGTTATGGCGGGAGGAGTTTCCCGAGAGGAGATCTGATAAAATAGAAAAATAAGTCCGTGGACTTCCCGACATAGATTCATGAGAGTGTAGTAGTCATCAAGGCGATTGAAATAGCAAATGAACTCGCTGATAAGAAAATCCATCCTTTTGCTGATTGCCAGACAGAGATAAAAGAGTAAAGCAAGATGATAACATCAACATCACAACAACAACAAAATAAAGGCAAACAACTACTGAGCCTACACTGCAGGATCTGTGTGAGAAGAAGCCATACGGTGTGGATCTAAACCCCTAATGCGCTAAATGCAACAATAACCGAAGAAGGTCCAGTGTGTCTCCCAAATGCCACAAGTCCAAACCGAGTTGGGCCATTTACTGGGCTCATTGACTGTAGATTACCGAGTCAATGCCAACACTTGCTAACAACCAAAGGGGCCACTAGGTGCAGTTAAAAACTAAAACTCATTTGAGGACCTATGAATGTGGATCCCAGGACACTGTCATAGGATTGTCTAAAGTTGAAAAACAACAACCACGGTAACCAAGCTGGAAATGGCAATGCTCCAGCGAAAGTGTATGCGGTAGGCCGTGCAGGGACAAACCCCGACTAATCCAACATCGAGACGGGTTACTTCCATCTAAAAACAACCGATATGCTATTCTGTCCATATTTGATACTGGTGCCGATAGAGTTTTGTATCCACTGTAACAATCTTAGGCTCCAATATCGATATCACTTCCAACAAACCCTAGATCACTATTATTACGTTGAACTAGCCGACTGAAAGAAAGTTGGTATAAACACAGCCTTAGGGGTTTGTACATTTAAACTTCCTAAACACCCAATCAACAAAGACTTAATGCCCAGTCAGAACTTTGGTAGATGTCGACGCTTATAACGATAGTGATTGGTTGCAAAGTCCCCTCCCCCCCAACACGCTGTCATTGTTGTGGCGGAGAATATTGATCGCATTTCCCTGGGGACAAGAAACCTTAAACGTACATGGTGACGGAGCAACCAGGGAAATGAGATACGGTTGAACATCATCTCGTGCACTAAAACCCAAAAGTATTTGCTAAAAGGATGTCCCATCTTTTTGGCACATGTTACCACGAAGGAAACTGAAGACAAGTCGAAGGAGAAGCGACTTGAGGACGTACCAATCATTTGAGATTTTCTGATGTAATCGCGCTGAGGAACTTGCCGTGTCTCCCTCCGACTCACAATTGGAATTCAGAATCGCTAATTGATATACCTGGTGGCTGCACCCGTAGCCCTGCACCTTATCGATTGGCACCTTCTAAAATGAAAGAGTTGCCAGAGCAACTGAAAGAACTATCTGACAAAGGCTTTATAAGACCTAGTTCCTCACCCTAAAGAGCTCCGGTCTTGTTTGTCAAGAAGAAGGATGGATCATTCCGGATGTGCAGATTATTACCGGAATTGAATAAACTGACGGTAGAACCGTATCCTCCACTCCAAGAATTTATGATTTATTTTATCAGCTTCTAGGGTCGAGTGTCTACACGAAAGATCGACCTAGGTCTGGGCTTATCACCACTGAGGGTTCGGAGAAAGAAGACATTCCGAATTAACCGCTCTCAGAACTCATTACGGCCATTAGAATTCAAGTTATAACAATTGGGATTAGACAAACACACCGGCCATATCAAAGACCTTATGAATCGGGATGAGCAACCATATCTGGATAAATTCTTGATTTTCTTTATTGACGATATTCTGATATATTCGAAGAACAAGCAAGAACACGAAGAGCACCTTAAGTTAATCTTAAAGTTGCTTAAGAAAGAGGAGTTGTATGTCAAATTTTCCAAGTGTGAATTTTGGATTCTGAAAGTACAGTTCCTCGGTCACATGATTGACAGCCAGGGTATTCACTTGACCCCCTGCGCAAGATCGAATCCATAAATCTTGGGCAATCTCCTAAAACTACGCAACGGAGATTCGTCAATTTTAAGGTCTTCTGGGCACTACCGAAGATTCATCGAAGATGTTTCAAAATAGCCAACCAATGACCAACATACCTCAGAAGAAGGTCATGTTTTCTTTTGGGGCGAACAAAACAAGAAGCATCGATCAAACTGGTGAGAAGCGAAGTTGGAGAAGTGCACCAATAATGGCTTTATACCCTAAAAGGAAGCGAAGATTTTATCGCATACTGCGATGCTTCAATCAAAGGGTTTGTGCGTTGTGTTGATGCAAAGAGATAAGGTGATTGCTTATGCATCACGCCAATTAAAAATCCATGAGAAGAACTATACGACTCATGATTTGGAACTTGGAGCAGTAGTGTTTTCGCTCCAAGATTTGGGAACTCAATCTGTCAGGAACCAAGTGTACGGTGGTTCACTTGATCATAAGTTTACAACATATCTTACTCAGAAAGAGATGAAAACATGAGGCAACGGCGTTGTTAGAGTTGCTCAGTGATTTACTATTGTTGAGATTCGTTATCACCTAGGAAGGCAAATGTTGTATTGCTGATATCTTTAGATCAGGAAAAGAGCGAATAACTCCATTAAGAGTTCGAGCCTAAGCCACGTCTAAAGTTTTTAGAAACTTCCAAAAAAATCTTGAATGCTCATACTGAAGCAACGAAAACCAAAGAACATTCAAGAACGAAGATTGGAGGTATGTTAATTGAAAATTCAAAGGATTCGGAGAAACTTAGAATGGAAAAGTTGGAACCCCGCGCGGATGGAACTCTATGCTTAAATGGAAGGAGTTGGTTACCATGTTATGGCAACTTGAGGACTGTGATCATGCACGAGTCCTACAAATCAAAATATTCTATCCATCCGGTTCTGACAAGATGTATCAGGACATGAAGAAGCTATATTGGTGGCCCAATATGAAGGCCGACATCGCCAACCTATGTTAGCAAATGTATGACTTATCTAAGGTCAAGTGCTGAACATCAAAGGCTATCAGGTTTGTTGTTACAACCCGGATACTCAATGGAAGAGTAGGATAATTCACGATGTATTTTAGTCACGCAGCTTTCTAAGACGTATATAAAGGCTAGGAACACTCATTAGGTTATTGTTTACCAACTCACTAAAACTCTGCAATCTTAGTACCCATGAGGGAAACTGATCCCATAGAGAAACTGGAAAGAATGTAGCTGAAGGAGGTGGTCACGAGGCATGGGATACTTGTCTCAATTATTTGTTATCGCGACCCTAGGTTTGCATCAAATTTCTAGAGGTTACTTTAGAAGGATTTGGGTACTAACTTGGATATAGTTACTGCGTACCATCCACAAACTGACGGACAAAGCGAGAGGACTATTTAAACTCTCGAGGATATGCTACGTGCTTGTGTGATCGACTTTGGAAAGGGGTGGGTTAACCATTTGCCATTAGTCGAGTTTTCATATAAATATAGCTATCACGCTAGCATCAAGGTTGCACCATTTGAAGCACTTTTAAACTATCGAGAAGTGTCGTTCACACTGGTTGTTCTTGGCCGAGTTTGGACAAAGTGCAACTCACTTCCGGAATTATGTCAAGAAACAACAAGAAGATCATCCAGCATCAGCAAAAGGATTGCAAGTCTCGCCGGATAAGGCAAAAGAGTTACGCCGATTTAAAGCGTAAGCCGATGGAATTCCAAGTTGGGGATAAAGTTATGCTTAAAGTTTCGCCTTAGAAAGGAGGGTCGTACTTTTGCAAATGGGTGGGGGGGGAAGTTGAACCTTAGGTAAGTTGGACCGTTCAAGGTATTGGAAAAGGTTGGATCTGTTGCATACAAGCTTGAGCTTCCTGAAGAGCTGAGCAGGGTTCACAATACGTTTCATGTATCCAACTTGAAAAAGTGATATGCCGACGAACCATTAGTTGTTCCGTTGGATGGACTTCATTTTGATGACAAGCTTCAATTCGTCGAGGAACCAGTAGAAATCATGGATCGTGAAGTTAAACGGTTGAAGCGAAGCTCCGCATTCTAATAATCAAGGATTCGATGTAACTCCATTGAGAGGTCCCTAAGTTCACATTGGATACGTGAAGAACCAATTCCGGAGAAATATCCACACCGACTTCACAAGAGCGTCACCGTCGTCAAGTGCCGCATCTTAAGCCTTGAGGACAAGGCTCATTTAACAGGGAAGACTATAACACCCCGTGTTTTAGGGTCATTTACGACGTCAATATATTCACTATTTATTTTTAGTATTGTACGCGTTTGCTTTTAAATCGTAATCATTAAGTTAAATCTCGAAAGCTAAAAATTAACATTCAATG
Source organism: Tanacetum coccineum (assembly GCA_026074375.1). Taxonomy (NCBI): domain Eukaryota; kingdom Viridiplantae; phylum Streptophyta; class Magnoliopsida; order Asterales; family Asteraceae; genus Tanacetum; species Tanacetum coccineum. Next base: position 20,080 of record BQNB010064074.1, on the reverse strand, counting down.
TAAACGGGAAACAAATATTAAATTTTAACAACAAGTCAAGTGTTAAGGTAAATAAATTGAGGATAATTATTAACTTTGTTCATATTATTTAATTAATTTGGTTACGAAAAACCGTTACTTGCGCGAAAAATTTACGTTTAGGCATCCCCGAAACCACAAAAACCTTTATCTAACGGCTTCAACAAATACCCACAATTGTTCCCAATACCCAAAATTTACAATTTTTAAGATCATATAATATCAATATGTGGCCGAATTTAGTGAGAAAGATCAAAAGAAAATATCCTCATTTTCTTCACACTTGACATTGTAACAATACGCAACATATTAAACCTTATGTCCTTCCATGATTATTTGACCAATATGGGAGGCAGACTTCCAATGAACCCTCATCATGTCTAAGACACCCAAATAGTGACTTGAACTATCTTTAAGACTATATAATACATGCACTAGTGTAAGTAACACACATATACTCATTTCCTTGATGACTAAACAGTACGATATACCTACTCTTCGCGTTTTAGTGCGCCTCAACCCACCGTCTCAACATCACACACAACCTACCAAAACCCATACAAATTTATTTCCACCATTTACACATATTTCTAAATGATACCAAAAGTCTATCACCTATAAGTGACCAGCGTTAGTCAAGTGAGAGAATAATAAGAGGATTGGTTAAGCAATTTACAAGTGTATCACATCAATCTATATCAAGAAGTTCAAGATTAGGGTTTTAAACTTGGAATTAGGTTTTCAGTGATTGTAAGCTAGGGTTTGGTTTCTACACAAGGGTTAAGATCAATTTAAACACATCCTACTTTCTATTAAGATTACTTAAAAACTCTAAATCTCTCATTTTTTATGATTTTATGCATAAATATTAATGTTTTTGTGTAGTTAATCACCATCTAAGAAACTTGTTTCCATGTAAAAAAGGAATTTTTACAGACTTGTTTAGATTTTGGAAAACCTTTTATATATGTCATATGAATGTTGGTATCAATCATGTAAAATGGGAATATAAGATTGTACATTTGTGTGGATTATGGTTAAAAAGTATACACATAATCACAGCTTCTACATCAACAACAGCGCGCGAATTGATAAACTATCGAGAGACTAGCATATAGAGAAGTCCATGAGTCACACCATAGTCCCAAACCCTTACAACCTCGCTCTCAACGCCCACAAAACTCTGCCAAACACATCAAAATAGAGGACGATACGTCTCAATAAAATACACGCACGCCGCTAATAGCTAGAAGCGATGCACAACAATAATTGAGTACCTCAAACGTATATACACATATTCTTGTCCTAACACAACGGCAAGACTGCCATGCTCATCAAAATAATGAGCGCCATAAAACAAACACAGTCTATACCTCAGCTTACAACAAAGTCTCTACCACACAATTCACCCCTCGTCGCTCTACAATCTCAAACTTGACCAGATTGAAACTACCACACCCTCTCTGTTTTAATATACGAAATTAATTTATTTATTTTATATTTTATATAAAATACGACATCTCATACGGATACCGGATATGTAAGGAACTCGAAAAAAGACGGATAATATACTCGAAGCCACACGATATGTAGTTTACAAGTTTATAATACGTTAATAAACGGGTTTATAAAAGAAATTTTATAAAAAAAGTTACAAAATACTTCTGATATATAAAGTGGGTTATTTTTATCAGATAGTACACATTTTTAGGATTCCAAAACATTAAGAATCGTATTTTTTCAATAAATAACTAAGGAGTTATGAATTTCGCGAGTTTACAATAATAAATACTTTTATAAAAATAATTTTATAAAAGTTACTGTTCATCTCAGACATGAACATTTTGAAAACATCATTAATTTGATAAACATTTAATTACTAATTATGTACTCGAAAGAATCACTAAAAATGGAGTTAAAACGATAAGATTACGACATTTACGGTTTTTACGAATAACTAAATCTCTAAAAAATACATTATAAACAGTTATGCTATAAAAACCACTTTTCATCAGGGGACTAAAAATATAAAAATGTAATATTTTCGATAAACAATCGTGACTTAATCCGAAAGCATGGACATAAGAAAACTAAGAACGGGCTTAAACCGATAAAGTTACGTCGTTTTTAAGCTAGGTAAGATATTATAAACGTTTTAACTTTATAATACGATTTGACAACGCAATTAGATGGTTGATTAGATATATAAATTACATATGGTAGTAGATTGTTCAAAATGCTTAGTACTTTAGACCTATATTTTTTTTTTGGGGGGGATTAGATGCATTTGTCATAATCGTGATGCATATTTCTGTGATATAATGTTAACAATACACACAAGGTGGAGTTCATAGCCCCACGTTATACATTTTAATTGATTTACAAGTTTTGGGTGAAAACATATGCATGGTTTTAACAATTTGGACGCAATGGACATTTCACATTACGATTACGTGTTTGCCTAAGTACGATAACACATCTGAGCCCATTATCATGAACTGTCAATTACTGTTGTGAGCGCGAATGTTATAAATAGATCTACTTGGGATTGACATCCTCGTTCGGGTGAATCATGCTCACTGTGCCGGATTGCCGAGCAACAAACTATACCGATGTCGGAACATAGGATGTGCTGGTTAGAACATCATCACGGCAATGGTTGGCAATTTTATATTGCAATTCATACATGGTGAGCTTCAGGGTTCACGACTTAGGAAAACGTAATTATATTTTATAATGTTTGCATCTGTTGCATTATCATGGGGAAATCTTGCGGTCCTACATTATACATTTTATAAACCTATGAATTCACTCAACAATATGTTGACGTTTTTAAAGAGCAATGTTTTCTCCAGGAGATCAGTAAGGTACAAGACAAGGGATACATTGGTGGTCGTTATTTTGAAGTCATGGCGCATAAAAGATGGTTGCATTGCATATTGGGAAACATTTGTTAAGAACTAGAACTTTGTAATCATGTACAATGAACAAGTGTAAGCTTCGGCTTGGTAACAAATACTTGCTAAAACCAATGTATCGGTTTTAAAACGACTTTTTGGTCCGTATTCTTATTATATATCTTGTTTTTATTGAATACTCTGAAGTACCACCCCCAACCCATATTCGCTGCGACCCAATCACCCTAATTTGCTCCAGCTGGTAGGCTTTAGGTGTGGTATGTCATAGGGGTTGCGACCCTAAGAGCGTTGGTACGCGCTGGTAATAAGACTAGCGGGGATGCTAGGTCTTGGTACATGATTAGCGGGGATGCTAAGTCATGGGTTTGGTTTGCATATATTCACTGTCATATAGCATAATTGTCTAACTGTATGAGATATTGGCACAACGACTGGGTTTTGAGTCAAAACTTACGAGCTCACCAACATTATTGTTGACGTTTTCGAGTATCATTTTCAGTTGTATTGTTAACAACGGTAACTAAGGACCATTGGGGACCAACGTCGAGGACAAGTTGGGAGTTTATTTGAATATAAATTTTTGACACTTTCCAAGGTTTTGAAATTGTAAACTTTTGTAAATGATCTTTTGTAAACAAATGTATGGTATGATCTTGTATCTTGTGCAATGTAAATCAGTATGTCGTATTTCCGTGTTTCCGCCGCTGACGGGGTGTGACAATTGGTGACGGGTATGGTATGACCGTCACCAACCGAGACGGATGGATAAATGCAAGTATTAAAAATATCACTAAGACTAGTAACAGAATCATTAAGGTGAGAACTCGCACCTGTATCCATGTTCCAAGCACCACTAGCAGGATCATGAAGAGTCACGGTATTAAAAGCATGTGGTAAGGTGGTTGTTTGACCCGAGGGACCTGTGGAAATCGTATTTTCGGGCTGAGCTGTGAGACCAAAGAGACCTGTGGGCTGACCCGAGGGAAAAATGGGTTGGGCCTGCTGATTAACCGGCATAACGGGCTGACCCATTTGCATAGTGGGCTAAATAACTGGCATAGTGGGTTGGGCATGTTGCGATATAAAACCTGGTGGGCCAGCAGAAGTGTAGTAACTGATGGGTTGTTGTTGTACCGGTTGTTGAATAAAGCCCAATTGGCTAATATTTGGACATGCTGTGATAGGAGGATACAATTGACCTAGCACAAATCACTAACACAAATAAAAATAAACAAACGAATGTAGGGTCTTTTTTGGAACGATAGATTGGATTTTAGGGTTTTGTTTTGTGGATCGATGGTATGGCTGATACCATGTAAGTGTGGTAATGTCTATGTCTCATTAAACAATAATACGATACAATATATAGGGATACAAGGATAGTTTTAGAAACGGGCTTGAGCCCAATACATTTACATAATCAATAATATGGGCTAACAAAAAGTTCAAATTTACAACCTTTGTGTTATAATAGCAGAAAAGAATAACTACATGAAACTTGAAAAAATATCAAGTTAAATATATTTTTAGATAATTATCTTTTTGTCGTTACTTTTGAATTTTATGAACCCATGGTACTCATAGGAGACTTGGCAAAAAAAATCTAGAGTTTTGCTACAACCACATAATGTATACAAAAGAACATCCACAAGATTGAATTGGGTATGTGTGATTGGGTTATTCATAAAAAAGAGAGAGATATTATATCAAAAGCCACAAATCAAAACATGGACAAGTCATTTTGTGGATGTTCTTTTGTAAACATTATGTGGATATAGTAAAACTTAAAAATCTACAATATTCAAGATCGACAACTAGTTACCTTCTTTATCGAGTATAGTAGTTTTTAGTTTCAAATTTACATCATGATAGCAGAAATCTAAAAATAGAAAAGTAAGATGATTATTTATACTATATATAAAACAAATTAGTATCTCTCTCTTCATTTAATACAAAAAATTAAGTAATACAAGTAATAATGCACATTGTATAATCTTTAATGCAACATTTCACCACAACATTTCTTCACAATTAAGTAGTAATGCCAAAAAGATTAAGTGATATAAGATGAGAAGTACATTGTACAACTAATTCCTTAAACTTAAAACATTAAAAATTAAACATCACAACATTTAAAGCACAAAATATAAACTAATTAAATATACTAATTAATGTTATTTTTAAAACACCCATAAAATAAAAAAACACGTGTTATTATACATATTGTACAAACTAATAAAGCACATGTGATGGTACACATAGTTTTGAATCTGCACCGGACCAACTTGTTCAACCGAGAACTGAAGTTGCCACCGGTTTGGCTAGCCGATAAAAGTCGTCAAAAAATGAACCGGAAAGGACTGGTCAGAAATGGTAAAAATGGATGTACCCTTATAAACGGGTGAACCGGGCTCGACCAATGAGCATTTTCTTTTTGTTATTCTCCGGTTAATCAGCTCATCAATGTTAATTTTTTATTAAAACAAATAATGTCAAAAAATTATTTATATTTTCGACCTCTCTACGTTTTGAAGATGACAAAATATAAAAATAAAAATAAACGTATACACATTATTAGTCATAAATTTCCATTTCGACGTAAATCATTTAAGGTATGTACAAACAAATCATTAAACTTGATTAGTGATCAAAGATATACCTTTTTGTCTTAAACTTTACATTTCTACAAATGTTATAAAAACTTGTTATAAAAATACATTATACAAGAATTCTTATAAATAAAGAAATGTTTTATTTATTTATAAATATTCAAATCTGGTTCCCCCCTCTAAAAAGGTTCAAACTACACCAAATAAACATTTCTTCACAAAAATACAAAAAAAGGAAGCGTCTACCTAGGACGACCCCCAGATAGGTAGAACGACCCCCATATATATCTGGGACCGTCTAACTTTATGGGATCGTCTACAGTACAGACACTCCTTTCTCTTGCCTATAAATACTCGACTATTCCCAGCTATTTTTAATCCTTTTTCCACACAGTTTTTCTGTCCCAAAACCTCTCCCTACATCTCTCTACATCTCTCTATATCTTTCTAATCTTTGATCACTAACTTGGTTAATCTTGTTTAACAAGTGATCCATTCTTTCTTTCCTCAAGTGCAAGAGAAGAACACTCATATTCGCCAAGAAACAAAGTGTTGTAGATTAGTGTTTCTTTCCAATCTTCTTCTAGATTTGATCTCTTTATTATCATTCTTGCGTAGTTGTGTAGTTCCGGATAGTGTATAAATCCGAAAGTGTTGATTGTGTGTCGGTTAGTATTTTAGGCCTCAAAATATATTTGTGAAGTGGTAGATTGGTTCTAGCTAAGATTAGGACTCGACATCTTGCTTAGTGTCAAAAATTGGTATAAGCGATGTGTAACGGTTTTCTTCGCCTGGAGGGAGGTTGTTGACATAGTGAAATCTCAAGTCGGATACTCAGGGAGTGAAGTAAGGTGAAGAAGAGCTTCGTAGCCGAACCACTCTAATTCTTGGTGTTGTGGTTTGATTGTTCTATCTCTTTACTTTAATCTTGTATTTTATATTCCGTAGCTATAGTTTATATTATGTTTGTGTTTTTTATAATTAAATATATTGTTCATACACATTGTTGATAGATATCACATAAAATCGAATTTAAGATTTTTATAAGCAAACTTTTAAAATGTTAATTGACCATGAAACTATTCAACCCCCTTCGAGTTTTCGCAATTAGTATTAGAAGCCAGGTCACCTAAGATTTTTAAAATATATTATATTTAAAGCTTGAATCGATCTATGGATTCTGAAAAATATCTAGAAGGGCAATCTTTGCAAAGACCACCACTTTTTGAAAGCGACGGTTTTATTTATTGGAAAAATAGATTCAAAACGTATGTGAAATCAAAAGATCTTGATATTTGGCATGTTATTACTGAGATTGATTTTCCGCCTATTCAAAATAATCTGGAAACCAAATTAGATGAGGTTGTTTCATTTGAAAAACAAAATGATGAGCGTAAAAAGAGACTTACAAAAAATAACGAAGCTAAAATGATTATTTACAATGCTTGGCCTAGAAAAAAAATACGAAATAATTTTCATGTGTAATACGGCAAAAGAAATTTAGAAAACCTTGTTAATAACCAATCAAGATAATAGTCAAGTCAAAGACCACAAGATAAACCTTTTGGTGTAACAATATGAACAATTCGTCATTTCCAAAAATGAATATATAAATAGTGCTTTTGCTAGGTTTAATACTATTATTACTAGTTTAAAAGCTCTTGATAAAGGTTACTCTAGCAAGAACTATGTTAGGAAGTTTCTTGGGGCTCTACATCCTAAATGGAGAGCAAAATGGCAATCAAAGAGTCAAAAGACTTGACATCACTATCACTTGATGAACTCATCGGGAACCTTAAAGTTCACGAATTGATCATCAAGAAAGATTCTGAAATAGTAAAAGGTATGGGAGAAAGGAGATTTCTTGCCTTAAAGGCTAAAAAGGAATCTAGGGATGAAGAAAGTTCGACTTCCGGAAGTGAAAACGGAGAACACGCCATGGCTGGTAGAGACTTTAAGAAGTTCTTCAAATGAAGAGGCAAGTTCATAAGACAACCACAGAATGACAAAAAAGACATTCCAAAGAAGTCGTGATGACAAGAACGACAAAAGCGATAGGAAGTGTTTTAGATGCGGAGACCCAAATCATCTTATCGGAGAATGTCCAAAACTTCCGAGAGATAAGAACCAAAGGGCTTTTGTTGGATGTTCTTGGAGTGATAGCGGTGAGGAAGATGATGAGAAAGCTAAAGACAAAATGTGTCTCATGGCTCAAGCATCAAGTGAGGTACATTCTGAATTCTCTTACTTTGGTGATGAAAACTCTTAAATAGATGATATTACTCTAGATAGTGAATATAATAAATTGTGTAAAATGAGTTTAAAAATAATCACTAAAAACAAACACCTTAAAGCTACTAGAAATAGTTTAGAAAAATAAATTAGTGAGCTAAAAGATTAAATATCAAAACTCGAAAAGAACAAAGAAATTGACTTAGGATGTACAACTTGTTAAAGTCTTAGAACTGAAAATGAGAAATTCAAAGAGGAAGCCACCAAGCTATCTCAATTTGAAAAGAACACTCATTCTATTAAGAAAATTTAAAGCTCTCAAAAACCCTCCAGATAAAAATCGAGTCTAGGTTTCAATTCATTAGAAGCGTCGACAAGTGAATCTAAACAAGTAAAATTTTTAAAATCCTAAATTATTGAACCCTCTGGTGACGGTCCCCAAAATAAAGGGGACGACCCCCTGATTGTCTAGGCAGCCCCCAAAATAAATCAGAGACCGTATGTCTATTTGGCAGAAAAATAAAATTTTCTTTTATTTTCAAAATCCATTTTGGGTCCTAGACCAAAACATATAATGATAAATGACGTTAAAATTCCCATTGCTAGTGATGATGAGGTTAAACGCTTTTATAAACCTTCTTTAAAACACGGATTTGGGTTTGCAAAACCGGAATTTAGGTAAAAAAAGTCCACCTCCTAGGAGAATTAACCTCCTAGGAGAATTAATAATTCTCATCCTCAGTTTAAAACACCGCAACCAAAAAGAAATTTTATATGACAAAATCGTTCAAACAATTTTCTCGTAACTTGGAATAACTTTCAACAACAAAGTTACTTGCCATGGGGAATTCATCCTCCATTTCTACATCCCAACCAAATGCAACAAATGCAAGAGATGTTTAATACTAATGATTTTGGACCCTTGAGATATTGGGGACCAAATGTTTAAATTGTTATGTTATATAAATAGATATGCCTAGGAATTGATTTGAAGCCCAACGAGTGGATCAAAGATAGTAAACGCGCTAAACACATGACGAGCAACCAAAATATTTTATCCACTTACAAGGCATATAATGGAGGTAACGTCATTTTTTATAGTAATCTACTCAGTAACATCATTGGCAAAGATATGATTTCTCACGACTTCCTAAATATTGCTAATGTTAAACATGTAGAGAATTTAGGATTTAATTTGCTAAGTGTTAGTCAAATATGTGATAATAAGTGTAAGGTAATATTTTCTGAACATGATAGTGAAATAACTAAGGATGGTAAGGTCATAGGTAGAGGTATTAAGAAAAGCGGTTTATATGCGATGAAATTAGGAAAGAAGCTGAAAGACAAAATTTGTCTTGCAACGATTGATGGAAACTCCACTTTGTGGCGTAGGAGATTAGGTCACGTAAATATGTGTCTAATTCAATCATTGGCATCTAAGGAACTAGTTAGGAATTTATCTAAGCTTAAGTTTGATCAACATTTTTGTGATGCTTGCAAAATTAGAAAACGAGCTCACGCTAGTCACAAAGCTAAGAATATGGTCTTAACGACTAGATGCTTAGAACTTCTACACATGGATCTTTTCGGTCCATCCGCCGTACGGAGTTACGAAGGAAACCTCAACACCTTAGTAATAGTAGACGACTATTCTAGGTATACATGGACAAGATTTCTTAAAACCAAAACCGAGGCTTTCAAGCAATTTGAAATCTTTAGTAAGAAAATACAAAATCAACTAGGATGTCCAATACTGTGAATTAGGACGGACCACGGTAGAGAATTTGATAATGAAGTGCAATTTGGAGAGTTTTGTAATGCCAATGGTATTACACATAACTTCTCGGCTCCATGCACTCCACAATCAAATGGCGTGGTTGAAAGGAAAAATAGGACTCTACAAGAAATGAGTAAAACAATGTTAAATGAAAAATCGTTACCACAAAAGTTTTGGTGTAACACCGTAGATACATCAACCTACATACTCAACCAAATCCTAATTAGATCCATCTTAGGAAAAACACCATATGAACTCTTGAGAGGTATGAAACCTACTCTTGATTACTTCAAAGTGTTTGGAAGCAAGTACTTCATTTTAAACACAAAAGACTACCTCAGCAAGTTTGACCCAAAGTCATATGAAGGTGTTTTCCTAGGTTACTCCCAAAATAGTAAAGCCTACATCATTCTAAACAAACACACCTTGAAAATCAAAGAATCACTCAATGTGACATTTGATGAAACTCCTCCACCATCTAAAACATCACCCTTGGCGGATGACGATTTAGATAAAGAAGAAGCAATTAAGGTTACCGAAAAGAAAAACTTAGAAAATGCCATTGAGGATGAAACTCTAGAAATTGACGAAATTGTCAATATTAAAGAATCTAAAAATGATCTGTTAGACAACATCATAGGAAACCTTAACCAAAGAACTCTTAGGTCTCAAGCCCAAAAACAAAGTAATTTCTTTTTATTTAAATCAACTATAGAACCTAAGAATGTAAGTGAAGCTTTGAAAGACGAGAGTTGGATAATTGCAATGCAAGAGGAATTAAATCAATTAACTGAAATGATGTTTGGGAGTTAGTACCACATCTTAAGTGTACGACAATTATAGGATCTAAGTAGGTGTTTAGAAATAAGCTTGAAGAAAATGACATCGTGTCTCGTAACAAGGATAGGTTAGTAGCACAAGGTTATAACCAACAATAATGAATTGATTATGATGAGACTTATGCTCCTGTAGCTAGATTAGAGTCTATTAAGATTTTGTTAGCCTAAGCTTGTGCCTTAGATTTTAAATTGTTCCAAATGGATGTAAAAAGTGTATTCCTAAATGGTTTTATCAATGAGGAGGTATACGCGGCACAACCTCCGAGATTTATTGATTTCGAAAAACCTAATCATGTTTACAAACTTAAGAAAGCTTTGTATTTGATGACGTATAGTCCAACCTCGGGTCATGAACCCGACCCACGAATAGTACTTATACCCGGGCCCATAATAAATAGGCCATAGCGACATCAATACGGGCTTCCAAGGCCCAAATGGTACCACCTATGGGGAAGACCATGACATATGGGCTATCACGACGAGAATTTAGGCCCATGAGGCCCAACTAGCTTACACGTGCGCAGGTATCTAGAACACCCGTTACGAACGAGTCATAATTATGAGGTGGGCCCACCAGTTACTAAATAACGGAGACGAGATACTAAATAACTGGTGAACATCTCGGATACTAACCTAATTAATGGGACATACCCATTAGGTTTGGTGAGTAATATAGAGAGCACCTCGGCTCTATGCTAATGGTACGCCCTCGATAGACCCTAACTTTCCTACTAAAAACTAAAACCGAGATTACTGTACCTCATCCCTCGGCAATGACCCCTTGTATTGATTGCAATCCCAGGGAACCAACGCATCATCTACCCAAAGAACATCTTCCCTCCAACAGCCTTAAGCGCATCTAATTTTTCGTATAAAGCAACTGCAAACGCCAAACGAGCCCGGCGCGCTTAGGAAAACGATAACCCATGGTCCAGTTTGACCAAGAGGGTTGAGAAGAGCGCTGAACAAATAAAAACCGTGGGATTAATTGCCAATGAGGCGGCAAATCACCTCGAAATTGGGTTATTTTTTTTGCTGCGCCTATGCAGAGGCAATTAATTGGGGAAAAATATGAAAGACGATCGAATTCAGAAGACGTTGCACAAAAACACCGAAAGGGTACAACGTTGAATGGCAAACCTCAAAGACCGTGTGTATACCTGAGGTGTATCCAGACCTTCCCCTCTGGGAAAATCCGCTATAAAGCTCGCCTCCGCAAGCCGGCACTACCGGTGCAATGCGAATAAGATGTAATACCAGATGTGAACTCTCGAAGTTCCTCATCTGTTTATTCTATGTAAAATCAGTGAGTTGCCAACACGAATGATTGCGAAGCAAAGGGTTTGGAAGCGCACAAAGAGCTGGCGCGTATTACCTGTGTCTGATTTATTGATGATTAATGGGAAGCTATTATCAATGGTGGTGGAAGACAATCTATTCTACTAAGTGGTAAAAATAAAAAAGTAAAATGGAGGCAACCCTATATAGGCAAGTTGTTACTAGACAACTGACGCCTGATGAGGAAAACGTGTCCCCCACTGCCCACCACCACATCAGTCCCTAATCGTGTTGGTTGGGTAACGTATAAGCTATGTTCTAGCTACATCTCACGAATTACAGAAGAGGCGATTATTGCGACTTCAATAAACAAGTTGACCAGATACATTGTTTGGGCGGAACAATTTCTTGAGATTACTTCCACAATACGCATCCAGGGACCATTTACCACCAGTGGCACTATTGTAGTCTAACATCCGCGGTTACTTACCAAGCGCAACTAGACTAGGGGGGACATGATAGAACGTATAGTCCAACCTTCTGGGTCATGGCAGCCCAGACCCAACGAATAGTAACTTATAGTCCCCAGCCCATGATGAATGGGCCATAGAGCGACAACAATATACGGGCTTACCAAGGCCAAATGTACTGCCTAGGGGAAGCCCGTGGACATCATGATGCTTATCACGACTGAGGGATTTAGGTCCCATGAGGCCCAACAGCCACACAGAGAGCGCAGGTTATCTAGAACACGCCATACGAACGAGTCCATAATCATGAGTGGGCCCACTAGTTACAAATAACTACGAGATACAAAATAACGGTGAGACTTTCTCGATACTAACACTAATTAATGGACATAGCCCATTAGGATGGTTTGGTGAGTATATAGAGAGCACCTCGAGGCTCACATCTAAGGTGTACGCCACTCCATAAACCCTAACTTTCTACTTAGAACCTAAACCGATTACTTACTCTCACGCCGAGATAATCTGTGTTGAGACAATCCCACGGTAATTCTAACGGTGCTTTGTTTTCTTAGTGCGCAGGTCTCATACATCAAGACTTAATTGATACAGGAACCGGGGCCTAACAGATCCGTATTACACCTAATTCGGACCTAATCAAGGATCGTCCAACTTTTGTATCAACAATATACAATTATATATATGTCTTTTTATGTCATTTTACATCTTATAATTACAGTTAACAGTTAATTTACCAAACATTTTTATTGACAAAAAATACAGCTTGTAGCTCATGTTTAACAGCGTTACCTTTTAACTAACCCTTACTAACAAACGATCTCAACACAAATCAGCACCACATTCCATCCTAATAACCCACCTGCAGTCGTCTCTCTTCGACCTCAACTCTCTGCACCCCCAAGCCCTTCATCTATTCTCTCATCAACACCATACAATACCTACACGCCTCCCAAACCATTCGACGCGCCAGACATACTGAGACATCCCACCAAACAAAATCAATAACATGCGTAATCGCACATTTCTCAGCGCTCGAGAGTTTTACTCATACAAAACACCACACTCATCTTTCCTTCGATAATCATCGCGCCAATTGGTTTGCTAAACAATGGTCTCTCTTCAAACACACAGCTCAGACACACTCTCAAGAAAACACTCCTATCACTGAGCCAACGCACACGTGACACTCCAACATATACATCAACACGATCTACATTCAACTAGGACCCACACTTCACTCTCTGTGTTTGCGCGGCGTGCAGCTCCTACAAAGCCCACACATCCCCTCAAGACAAGTAGCGCGTCACAAACACAAAAGTTCTACGCCGCCGCGAGCACACCCCTCCTCTGTAGTAGCGGCTCAGACATCGATGTCACTATCAGCCAACAACAGCATCCCATTCATGCGAGTAGAGCTCCTAAACTCATGCAACTAGACGTAGTTGCACTAATGGCGCGATTCTCTCTATCTTACGCGCTACAACCCTCTCTCTTTGGCGGAGAGAGAAGACTTTGAGATGAGATATACATATATAGGATGTGTGCGAGGATCATTAGTATGCACTCCAACTATATGTAGTACACACTGAAATCTAATCACTACGCGAGGATCACACCGAGCTTCTTCTCATCTGTGCTCGATTCACCTATAATAACATGTGAGCAGGTGCAGAATCAGCGCGGATCGCCCTACTCTCACACAACTCTACGTTAGTACACAAAAGGGTATTCCGGTCAGTAGATGCATTCGCTACTAACGACAAAGACCGGTGAGCAACAGCGCACACCACATCAACCGGGACACAAGCTCCCCTGAGTGCTTCCAGTCTCTCTCATGTGTCACTCACATAGCCCCTGTCGCTCTCCAAATGAGTCCTATACTACCATCTCTTCTTCCCACTTTATCTAATTTACATTGCACAACCAAATAAACTAATTTATACACCAGTGACTGTATAAAATTTATACTAATTATAATAAGAATTAAAATAATGTTCACTCTCACAAACTCATGTAACCAACACATTACGAACAGATTAGAACTCCCTCTTCTCACACATAACTTGATAACATCAATCCACGCACACATCACATCCTATTAACACTCATGTACTACTCAGCGAGTCATTCACTCACTAACTGATTCACTCAACTATTTTCATAGTATGATGTGAATCTATCAGCGCCAGACTAGACTTGAGCAGATCTAAAAAGACTTACCAGACGACATCGACATGGCAAAAATAGAGATTTAATTATAGATCTTAAGAGAATATCAAACGCGATCAAACATATGCGTCAGATAAACCAATCTATCATGACTGGCGTCGAGCTCTAGTGAGACGCAGATATAACGCCTATCAACGTCGAGCATGAGACCCCCAGCGCCTTTAGTGTGCCAGCAAAAAAAAACGGACACCTACCCTACACGCTCGACTCCAACAAAACTATATTATCTAGTGTACTCAACATACAATATCACACCTTACATGAAAGTGCCCTAGATCTTCGCCGCTGAAATTAAAAACTCACCTTAGGAGCAGCGAATCAGAGCTGAGAGTGACGAGCGAGGAGAGAGAGAGGTGTAGATGAATATGAGAATTCTACTGTGCTATAACATCGCACTCTCGCATATTATCTTTCAATCTTTCCTATTAATTCTAGTAAAGACTAGCATTCTCATACATTATATTTCGCTTCTCAGAACGCTTCACACACACTTCCTGCATAACTTCAGCGAGTCGAATACATACCAGACAACTAACGCATACTCTCCATGAAACAAAGAAGAGAACTTAGAGCGTCGTACCACGTTGGCAGCACACATACACAGGGTTCAGAAAGATCGGTACTTCTCAGGGACAACGAAGGCATCAGCTAAGTGCAGGTACACCATACGACATAGCGCTCATGGCACAAGATACACACAAACATAGCCAGAGACATATGAAAATAAACAAGGTTGGCCAACACACTATAGGCTAAGAAGGAGGTACACGATACATATAACAGAGAGGAGTATCTCACTGGCGGGCAGTACTATGAGATGAGGTGTGCGTGAGTGCGTGGCCAAATACGTATTATGCAACTATAATAGTTAGAGAGACAGAGATTTCAGACTCTATACACTGCTAACTACTCAATCCTGTGATTGAGAGTATGACTCGATTCTATCTATAACATACTATGATGAAGTTAGGAGATATACAATCGAGGTGCGCGCGCGAGAGGGGGCATCTGTTTTGGGTGGATGGGTGTCGTTAGTGGTCGATAGTGATTTTCTGACACACAATGTCAATCTTCGACATCGCCCACTAAAACCAACACAAAACAGGAGGCGAACAGGTAGGATCTGTATGGCACTCTGTCGAGTGAGCAGGGTTTCACATGAGTGCACTATTTGGCTACAAGCCGATTGAGAGAGTGGTAACACTAGGTTTTTTGTGGATGCGGACGAGGACACCTGCGCAGCACACACTGATATCAATGCATCTCAAAGGTACATAGAGTGCAGAGTTAGAATAGATATCGGAGTCTAATGGTTGGAAGGACCGTTGTTTGTTTAAAGTATCGGTAATATTGCTACATTAGGAGAGGAGATGTTCAAGTATAAGTGACTCTTTAAAGCTGACTCTCTGAGTGTGTGGAGGAGAAGTGCAAACAGATAGTGAAGCCACTCTGTCATTTAAGACCACTGTCCTAAATCTAGAATGGACATTTGATACGAAATGTAGACTTAGTACAAGCACAAACATGGACGTTCGGTAAGTCAAAACACATAATCTCACATGAGTAGACATACTGACATATGAATCCCGTATAGACAATGAAAAAAGAAAAATATTCCATCAAAGATGTTTAAACCATGCGGATTATACATCGAGGTAGGGTCCTAGAAAGTATTATAGTAGATCACGCTGAAAGTTCTATGACATCTAGGGAGATTGGGGGATGTGTATTGAGTCAAGGGCGCTGTGGTATACGGAGGTACAGATAGGAGAGATGACAAGTATCATGGGTGACTTGTTATATGTGGTTATTTCTGGGTAGGACAACAAGTTAGTGTGTATATCTGTAACAACAAGTCATTCACTTATGAGGAGGGGTGTGCTCGGTTGGGGGGTGGGGGGTGGGGTGGGTGTTTGGGTGTGGGGGTGGATATGGGGGATGTTTGAAGAGGGTTTGTGGGGGGTTGGATTTTTGTTTGAAAGATTTTATCGTGATTTGGGTGTGTTGTGTTTGGGGTGTGGTTGGGGGATTTTTGGGAGGGGGGTAGGAGGTTGTGGGAATGTTGGAGGAATTTAAAGGGGTGATGTTTGTGTTGTTTTGGAGTTGTTGGTGGTGTAATTAAAGATGTAAATAGAGGGTGGAGGTGGAGTGGGAGATTGTGATGGTTGGGGTGGGGGGAGGTAAAGTGGTATTTAATTAGGGGTGATGTAAGAGGGGGGGTTAATGGTGGGGAGGTGGTGAGATTGTTGAATGGGGGGGGTGGTAGTTATGAGTGGGATTTAATGAGTGGGGGAGGTAATGATGGGGTAATGGGGTGATGAGGGGTTTTTGGTGTTGTGATTTATGAGTTTGGGGTTTAGATGGAGGGGGTTATGGGGATTAGGAGGGGGGGTGGTTTTTGTTGTAGGAGGGGGGTGGAAAGGAGGAGGAGAGAGGGGTGAGGGGGATGAGTGTGCGGGAGGGTGAGTGTGAAGGTTTTGATAATAGTGGGGGAAGTTGGGAGAGGGGGATGAGGGTTGGGGGTGAAGAGGGAGGAGTGGGGTGGAGGTCGGTAGGTGTTTGGGGGTTTGTGGGTATTAGGGTTAGGTTTGTGATAGTTTTAATTTATATTTTTAGGTATTCATACTCCTCTGTTAAAGGTTAATCAATTGAAGTTGAGGATCATAAAATTGAATTGATGATTAGACTTGTTGGGTATAATAGTTGCAAGAAGTATCCAGTGGGAAGGTATGTTATAATTAGAAAAAATTGATTGTTTGATCATATAGGGAATGAGTGGCTACTTTGGTTACGTTTTACGGGGTCTGTACAGAGCTAGAAAGGATATAATGGAGAAACATAATGATGTCCTGGTATGTGCTTAATTACACATAACCATTTTCCAGTAAAAACGAACTTAAAGCATGAACGTACCAAATACATAATTGTATTTGTATGTTTGTGCATTTGAATTGTGCAGGAACGGATATGCAGAAAAAACAAAAGAAACAAACGTCAAATCAAAGTCTACAAGTCAACTCAAGTTAAGAAACTACAACTTCAAGGGAATCTAAAACTACCAAAGCCTTAAATGTGGTTACAAAAGACAAGGGCTAAAATCGAAAAATTGAGGGTGAAGTATAACTTTTAGGGCCAGTTCTAGCCAAAACCCTAAAGTTAGTATCACAAAAGGGTCACAAATTACAACTAGTGTTATAAGAAGTGAGGCCAAAGCTTGCCAACTCTCCCCAATCTCCAGCTTCCCGCCCAAGAACAAAACCCAGGTTCAGAGTAGGATGTCCCGTCCCATACTTCTAACCCTAGCAAACCAACTCAACACCTAAAAAATCATTGTCAACCACTCCTCTATCAAAAGCCACTCCCCCCAGCTGTATAAGGTGCATGTTGCAATCCTCACCCTTCCCAAGTAGGTTCGATGGCTGTTGATTGCTCCAGAAGCACAAAAGAAAGTGCAGGCGGGATTTGTTTTAAAATCTCTCACACAACAAGCCACTTTGTTTTGTTTGTCTCTACAAAGAAACACAGAAGATAAGATCCCAAGAGAAGAAACTTCGGCTATAAATAGATATTCTTTTTGTAACTTTGAGAGAGTTAGTTAGTAGTAAAAGTTTGTTTTTAATTTTGCAAGGTAGATGAGACATGCGCGTAGTGTCTTGATTTTCCAGATGATCTTGTTAATCATTTACAAGTGTGACATTTACTTCACAAGATTTGGTTAAAACGGTTTCAGGTTGATATGGGCATTTGGGAGGGTTTAAGTCAATTTACAATTCCTAGTGTTAACTTCTTAAGTGTGGTGTTTTGTGTGTAAAAGGTCTGCCTATACACTTTGTTTTATAGCTACTTTAATTAAGTAAACCTGAAAAGTTAAGTAGTTAAGTAAAGTCACAGAAAATTCTTCACTCAAAATTACCACAGCTTATTTATGGATGATAAGCCAGTTCTGGATGGGCTTATGGACTCTCACTAGCTTGTTTTATGCAAGCTAGAGCTTGTAGCTGATGGTTTAGAGCCCTGGTTTTGAGCTAAGGGTGTTGTAAGTCTCTCTTTTTCTTATTCCTCTTAGTTACTACAGAACTGCTTATAGTGATTATTTACATTTGTTTATTTATGCTTTATCATGATGTTCAGTGCTTATCTTGCTTAGTTGTCTACTGGTAGTATGCTTAGTTAAAACTGTTAGATTGATTCAGCTTATTTAAGTGCTTATTCTTGATTGAAGTCTGCTTATAAATGTCTTATTTTGTTATTTGATAATCTGTTTTTAATAAATTAGGATCAAATCAGCTTAATATAAAAAGAAAAATGATTTTTGAAAACTTTCAGGGGTATTTTCAACTAGCAGTACTAACCCATAGTTAGTACTGCTAGTTCTCTTTTGGAACTTTTAAAGCTAGCAGTACTAACTTAAAGCTAGCAGTACTAACTCCAAGTTAGTACTGTTAGTTAAAACTGTTAGTACTGGTGGTTCATTTTAGCTTATCAGCTTATTATTTCTGCTTATTTAAGATTTCCTTAGCTTTTTAGAGTAGATTAAACCATTTTCCTTTACTGTCTTTAGGAGTAAGCTTATTTAAGCTTATTCGCCTTTTCAAAGCAATTTTAGTAGTTGATCAGATTGTAGCTTTTAGCTTATTTGCCATTTTAGTTTAATCTAGTTGCTTATTCTTATGCCTGAGTGCTTATTAGGGGTAGTTAATTATCTGTTTTAGCTTATTTGCTTATTTCTTGTTTCATTGTGTTTTGTTAAAGCTAGCAGTACTAACTTAAAGCTGGCGGTACTAACTCCAAGTTAGTACTGTTAGTTAAAACTGTTAGTACTGTTGTTAGTACTGCTGAGTTTTTCTTGCTTAATTTAGCTTAATTGCTTTTTGAATTTGCTTATTTAGAGTTAGTTTAGCTTATTTGATTTGTCTTAAGCTTATTTGAGCTTATTTGTGTCTTAGTATAAAAGTTTTTAGTGTTTTTACCATTCCTAGCTTTTATGCCTGCTCTAGCTTATTTTCCTTGCTTCTCTTCTCGTGCATTTGCTTATTAGTGTTAGTGCCCAATCATTCCTTGTCATATTCAAACATCGATTATAAATTCGTCTTTCGATTTTCCATTCTAGCCTCGTTGGGACATAACGACCCGGAGACACTTTATACTACTTCCGGTTTTATTGATCTCGCGAGATTTTGATCCTTGTTATATATTTATATTTATTGGTATATAAAAAGGGGTAAGATCAAGCGAGTCATGCATCAATATAATCAAACTTTTTTAGGGTGATTGATGCACTGTTGTGTTTAGAAACATAGGTTAAAACTTTATGCTTTGGTTTCCAAACCCAACAAGCTGAGGCCTAACAACATTAAAATTATTTCCCTTAACAGCATTAACTACTGCTTTTGGCCTAGCAGTATTAAATTTTTTACTCCTAACAGTATTAACCCTTTGATTAATATTACTATTTTTAAATGATGTGTTCTTATGAATGGGCCTCTTAACAGTTGAATGTGCTATTTTAGAAAGATATGACATTTGTCTAACAACATTCACTGTTGTTTTTGAGTGAGCAGCATTAACTTGTCTAGCAGTATTAACCAATACTGCTGTTTTTGAAATATTTTGTCTAGCAGTATTAGTTGATACTAAACTAGACTTCATTAGTACTGCTCTTGGAACCAAGTTCTTTTTAGCACAGGGGTGA
>BQNB010064073.1:0-20148 GCA_026074375.1 Tanacetum coccineum | reverse complement strand
TAGCTAAAGTTGTATGTAATTTTGTGTACACACAAGCATTGTTAAGGTTTTATTGAATATATTAACATTAAACAAATTATTGCCAAGGAAATTTCAAACTAAGTAGATGACTTATTTCACACAAAATAAAGTAGACATTCATGTAAACAAGTTTTACAATTTATGAAAGAACATAAACGTAGGAAATACTTACTTAAACATTTATAAACTACAACTCTGTGTTCTAGTTAAAAACCATAACAATGTTTCTCAATGTAATGTTAAGATAATGTTTTGAAGGTTTTGGGCTAAAGACGGAAACATTACGAAGAATCAAAACAACTCCGACGTTGATAGTGTTTGCGTAAGCCTCATCCTTTTCAAAGAATTTGTAACGAATTGTACCACCCATTGTCCCCGACGGATCTTTCAGTGTAACTGTTAGGTATCCCAACACATTCGGCGTACAAGACATGATTACGCCTACCACCGTTTTAAGTTTCCCATCCTTGAAATATTTTTTCATATCGCCAAGACTACCAGTTGCCATGACCCCTTCAGCATGAAGATAAACAACTGCGCGAAGCCATGGGCCACCTATAAAATGATCATCTTTAGATGCATCCTCCGTTATTTTTCTAACATACTCTTGGGTTGGCATTACGTTCTCATGGCCACATGTCATAACGTTTGCATTTTTTTAGAGCAACGCGCTTGCAGAATGCCCGCTGGACCGGGTATTATCCTTGTTTATGTTCTTCTAGTTTTCCCAACGTTCAAATGTGGTTTTCCCTCGCCAGTAGAACTAGAAGCACAGTCAACAAAGAATTTGACATCCTCGTCGTCTGTAATATCTAGCTGACTTTCAAGTGAAGGGAGGTTAACCGATAAATTTAACTTGTTAGTTGGATCAAAACTGAATTTCTTCACCACCATTTCAACTAAAAGTAAGTACGTCATATCGTCATACATAATTACACCTTGCTCTGTATCATCAAAATGTAATATACATTTGAATTTTTTCAAACTAGATGGCATTTTTATCTTGATAGATTTAAGAATGTTGTCATTTGAATCTATGGTTAGGTTATATATAGTGTAGGGGCAACATAGACGTGTACAAACATTGATATGACAAGAGTGTGACAATTCAATACCTTTATAAATACACTGAGTTGATAATTCAATGACAACAATTTGATCACTTATTTATTTGAGAGATTTATGACATGATTATGACGGTTTTGTTACTTTATACAGACATTGAGTTGACAATTAAATGACATATATTTGATCACTTATTTTTTTGAGCGACTTATGACATGATTGTAACAGTTTTGTTACTTTATACAGACACTAAGTTGACAATTCAATGACGTACATTTCATCACTTATTTTTTTGAGAGACTTATGACATGATTTTAACAGTTTTGTTACTTTGTGTCAGTTAAGTTACTTAATAACATACTTGTAACTAATAAAATTGAATACAAAACTTAATAGAAACACTTTTAACAAACTAGTAAA
This sequence comes from Tanacetum coccineum, assembly GCA_026074375.1. Lineage (NCBI taxonomy): Eukaryota > Viridiplantae > Streptophyta > Magnoliopsida > Asterales > Asteraceae > Tanacetum > Tanacetum coccineum. Next base: position 18,642 of record BQNB010064073.1, on the reverse strand, counting down.
CATATAATTACTTGTAATATAAAATACAAAGACTAATAGGGTTATAACATGAAAGTCATAAACTAATAACAATAAAGATACAACTTAATATATAAGTTCATTATTCCATTCAGTAAGAAGAATTAGTGATTCTTTATATGGGCCAATGAAAAATGAACCACGGTTTGCTTCGACGCCAACGTTTTGAAAGTTTTTGTTGATTGGATTGAACACTTGTAGTGAGTTACGTATGTGTTGCATGCTATTAGCTTCCACTATTGGTTCCCAGTCTTACTAAATCCAAGTAATTTTAGTGCATTATTTGCTGAGTATGGAATAGTAAATAACAATCTATACGATGTGACATAACCACCATCAACTTCTAACGTCCATGCATAAATAAAACAGAAGTCACGGAAATTGAAACTTCCAGAAATTATGAGAGAGTTTCCAAGCTGGGAAATATAGTATGAAGGTGAAAATTCCCCAACTCCTATCTCTTCAGGCATGTCTATGACCTAAAATTGGTGAGTAATCAAATCAAATGAAACTAGCATGTAATTTTTGTACGAAATAGCATCATCACTATCAAACCTTTCAAAACCAACCCATAATATTTTACCACCCAGAACTGCTTGACCTGACCGTTTTACTCTTATTGATTCACATGGTAAATAGTAATTGTCAAGAATATACCAAGTTCTCGAGCTCGATGTAAAAACTGACACATACCAAGGTCCTTGACCGTAAAACGGGTAATTTATCTTTAAAATAGTTGGGTCTAGAGTGTCGGGACGGACACCAAAACCAAAAATCATTTTTGGTAAATCAAGTTGATGAGTGTAATTAGGGACTATCATTTGTACCCTTTTTTATTGATGGGTTCCAAATAAAAAGCATCAAATTTTTGCCATATGAAAAACACCATACACCTTCAGAGGTTGCAATTGAGGTAAGATAGAAAAGATTTAAATTTGAATCTACAAGCATCAATGCTAAATTTTCATCTACCGAACAGATAAAACCTGCAATATCTTGCTTATAGGTTAAATTAAAACTACAAGTATTTATCTCACGAGAATCGTAATTACGAATGAAGTTGGAACAGTCAATGGAAGACTTCCATTACTTTGACACAGTACAAAACTGAAGTAAAGCCTTCACAGGAAGTCTATTCATGATAGCCATTTGAATGTCAAATGGTATGTTATCCGACATTTCTATAAATTTTAAGGAATATATGTGTAGAATATATTAAGTATGATGTATGCTACTTGAATATGTATAAATAGAGCAATATCATAGTTAGCTTATATTTGATCACTTATTTTTTTGAGCGACTTATAACATGATTATGACAATTTTGTTACTTTATACAGACAATGAGTTGACAATTCAATGTATATTTGATCACTTATTTATTTGAGCGACTTATGGCATGATTATGACAGTTTTGTTACTTTATACAAACACTGAGTTGACAATTCAATAACGTACATTTTATCACTTATTTTTTTGAGAGACTTATGACATGATTTTAACAATTTTGTTACTTTATACAAACACTGAGTTAACAATTCAATGACATATATTTGATCACTTATTTTTTTGAGCGACTTATGGCATGATTATGACAGTATTGTTACTTTATACAAACACTGAGTTGACAATTCAATGACATATATTTGATCACTTAATTTGTTTAGCGACGTATGGCATGATTATGACAGTTTTGTGTTACTACATATAACATGTCCATTAATTCAAATGCCAACATTCTTAAATCTCTCAAACATACAATGGCTTCAACTTCAAATAAATTCAAACGTATAAAACATTTTAATGATACAACTCGAGGTGCCATTATGTATGATGATATGACGTACTCAATGTTAGATGAAATGTTAAAGAATAAATTCAATTTGGAAGCAAATGACTGATTAAATTTATTGGTCCAACTCCCTACATTTGACAATCTTCTGGATATTATAGACGATGACGAGGTAAAAAAATTTGTTGACTTTGCAACTAGTTCTAGTGAAGGAATACCACATTTGTATGTGCTTCAATGTAAACAACCCGAAGAAACTAACAAATTCTTGTCAACCAATCAAAACTAAAAGTTTTACAATATTTTTGAACCAACACATGTTGAAAACATCTGGCCATCTAATGTGGACATCAACACTTCATATTTTAATAATCACGCTACTAATACGTCTTTTTCCAACGATGGTCCATCTCTATATTTTGACTCTAATGATTATCAAAACAATGAATATGGTTACAAAAATGAGCCTAATTTCACAAAACCAGGATCATCAATTTCGTTCGGGTTATACGACGAAAATGAAGATGAAACAAATGATTATTTTGATGGTGTACATCAAAACCCACAACATGTTAACCATAAATGGAAGAATTTCATGTCATTTAAGCCTAACATTCCATAAACACCATTTTACAAGTCCGAACCTATGATTTCAAAGCATTATAATAAAGATTCAGAAGTTAAAATTGGAAATATTTTTTACAATAAGGAAGCACTAGACTTGGCCGTTAGGTTGAAAGTTTTAGAAGATGGTTACCGATTTTTGTCAAAGAAGTCAAATGCGGATAGGTATGAAAGAAAATGCTATTATTTTAATGAATGTCCCTGGTCAATTCATGCTAGACGTTACAGGGGTACATAAAAGTTTCAAATTACAGGGATGGATGATATTCACACATGTAGCAAAACTCAAACATTTCCTAACCATCAAAATGCAAACAAAAAAGTAATTGGTCACATTCCCACTCCTAAGTTACAAGATAATAGGCGTGTTTTAAAAGGGAAAGATATACAAAAAGATATTTTGTCACAATATAAAATAAATATATCTTACCAACAAGCATGGAGAGGAAAAGAATATGGGTTACAAATGATAAGGGGTTCGCCGTATAAGTCGTTTGGAATGCTAATGTATTACTGTCATAATCTGGAAAGAAAAAACGAAGGCATTGTCACACGTTTCAAAACAAACGAAGAAGGAGTTTTCGAGATGTTATGCATTGCCATTGGCGCTTCAGTAAGTCATGCTCATCTTTTTGGAATAAATAAATCATAGTACGTTTACTAATCTATATTTACAATGTTTTAATTCAGATTCATATGTTCATTAATCATCTACGCCCTTTGCTTATAATCGATGCGGCACATTTAAAGGGTGTGTACAAGGGTACCAATTTGTTAGTTGTAGGCATGGATAGAAACAACCAAATTGTGCATATTGCTTTTGGTATATGCAAAGGGGAAACCAGTCCCTGGTAGTCATGGTGGATGTTTGTATTGATAGAATGCATTGGTGATAGCCCCAATTTACTTTTCATATCTGATAGGCATCCTGTTATAGCCTTGGCAGTACGCAATGAATTCCCTTTAGCGTTTCATGGTGTTTGTTGTCGTCATCTAATGATAAATCTATCTTTGAAAAGGCAAAAAACAAAAGGACTATTCTAGGGCGTATACACCAGAAGAATTTACAAGCAAGATGAACATACTACATGATGTTCAACTTGATGCGTACAACAAGCTAATTGAAGCTGGTCCTCCTAGATGGTCCAAGACGCATTACCCACTAATTCTTTATAATTATATGACATCAAATAGTGTGGAGTCTGTTAATGCTTGTATCGTATTGACAGGAAAGCTACCAATCACATTGTTAACAGAGACCTATCGTGCAATGGTGCAAAAGTGGTATTTAAACGTCGAGAAGTAGCAGGTAATTATCTTTGCATACATAAAATGTTATAAAATAGTTTTTTCCAATATTAACTAATCAACTAACTTATTTTTATGTATTCGTGTAGCAAATATAAAGTATGAAATCACAAATTTGGCAACAGATAAGGTGGAGAAAAGAAAATTGAAAAGCGTCGCATGGGTCATTAACGAATTTAATCAATATCAATACCAGGTTTCAGATGGGCGATATAACCGTGAAGTAAACTTTATTACGGGTTCATGTAAATGTCGCAAATGGCAGGTTTCAGGGATACCATATGGTCATGTTATTGCAGTTACTTGGTTTTTGGGTCTAACAGATTGTGTGCAATTCGTAGCAGACTAGTTAAAAAAAAGATAAATATCAAGGCACATACACTGAATCAATTCATTTTGTTGGAGAAATGTCAGAATGGGAGTTTCCAAGCCATATACATCCCGCTATTCCTCCTCGAATGGACAACCCACAACCAGGTCGTCCAAAACAAACCGTATACTATCTCAGGGTAAGGAGCCAAGAGGTATACATTGTAGTGGATGCAATCAAGCAGGCCATAAATGTGACCAATGTAAAAAATCATTTGTCCCTGGCCTACTTGGAAACAACCCAAAACAAAAAAATCATCAATTTCTAACAAATGAACAACCAGCTTTCTACAACCCAAATCAATCGTATCAACAAGGATGGGAACCATATTGTGGAAACACATACCCATCACAAACGTACGAACAAAGCCAATATGCGTCTTAACCATGTGATCAAAACACACACATTTTAAACGATATCGAAGATCTTGTAGTAGGTCTCATTATCTGTTAGCATACACATAAATGTTATAAAAATAGTTTTTCCCTAATATTAAACTTACATCAACTAAACCTTATTTTTATGTATTTACGTGTGTGCAAATATAAAGTCATGAACAGTCACAAAATTTGCGGACAAGATCGATGAGAGAATAGAGTATTGCGAGACTGGATGGAGGAAGGGGCAAAGAAAAATTGGAAAAAAAGGCGTTTTTCGCCCATGGGTTCATCATTAACGAATTTAATCAATATCAATACCAGGTTTCAGATGGGCGATATAACCGTGAAGTAAACTTTATTACGGGTTCATGTAAATGTCGCAAATGGCAGGTTTCAGTTATACCATTTACATTGTTGTGGTATTACCCCCTCTTATACCCCCCCCAACCCGTCCCCCCCTTAACCACCTCCATGTTATTTGCAGTTACTTGGTGTTTGGGTTCTAACAGATTGTGTGCATTTCGCCTCTCCCCCCCATAGACAGACTTAGTCGTCTCATAGAAAGGATAAATATCAAGGCACATACACTGAGAATCAAATCTCTTTAGTCTGGAGAGAATGTCAGAATGGGCTCGGTTTCAGATAAAGCCATTATAGCATATACGCTATTCCTACCCCCTCGATGGTGCAACCAACAACTCCGGTTTCGTCCCGCAAAACAAAGACACGTATTTATACTATGACACGCAGGGTAGAAGGAGCCAGAAGAGGATATACATATGTTAGTGGAAGAGCAATCAAGCTCAGGCAGAACAATCAGGCTGAACCCCAACTGTATACAACTCACACATCATTTTTGCTCTCCCTGGCCTCTACTCGCGGGAAACAACCAAACAAAAAAAAAATCTTCAATTTTCTAACCAAATGAAAAAACAAGCTTCTCTACAACCCAAATCAATCGTGTTATGTCAACATGGATGGAACCATATTGTGGAACCTACCTCCATCACAAACGTTTTTTAACGAACAAAGCCAATATGCGTAGCTCTTAACCATGTGATCAAAATACACACAAGATCGCAACCAGTTAAAGCAGCAACCTCACAGACATTAACCGCTCACACCCCAGTGTAAAGAGATATTAGAGAAGTATAGACGTAATCTTTCTCCCAACAATACTGCCTACTCCACATGTCTAGTTGATATCCAAATACCTAAACAGTTCAAATAGTTGGTTTAACTACTTTGGTTTTTAACCATTTGTACATTTTTATAAATTGTAATATATGTTGTTAGCCTCAAAATATTGAGTCGAATGAGGAAGCTATTCAGGCGTCCTGTTATTTATTATATGTTGTTACTAGGCTAGAAACGTGGGATCGGGCTCGATAAATGTTAATCTAATATTAGTAGATCGCGTTTCGGACTAAGGTCCAATGGAATGCCCTCGAGCCAGGCCACTAAGATTAAATCTGGCACCCATGGCATGAAGCCATACAGCACCTACAAGTGTATAATACCCACTCTCCAGTTGTGGAAGAGGGATGGTTGTGTTTTCATTTGTTACTCATCCACTTCTTTAGTGAAGATCAAACCTTCTCTTTTTCTTCTCGCTGTATTTATCACTCTTCTAACTTCTCTCTCTACTCTTCTTTATTTTCCTCTTATCTTATTTTTAAATCATACACCATGGTGACTAGCGTGATGATGGGGCTGAGTTCTATGCCCGGCAGGTTTGTCTACGTCGGTCTAGAGGTGGTTCATGCTTATGTTGAGAGTTATTTGATTCGGCCTATGATTAGTTTGGCTTTTCTTTTTTTTGTTGAGCGTTTTTGTCACGTGTTGCTCTGTGTCAATATCAGATTTAATGAAGACATATTACGGTTTATTCATTATGTGGAGCTACGGACGCAATATCAGATTTCATAGAATATTACGTTTCATTCATTTGTGGGCTGTTAACAATTGTGCCAAAGATGGGCTGATTTGGGGCGTATATTTGTTAAACACATAGAAACGTGACATAAAAACTGTTTTACACATTTTCTTGTCTACTCTTCTTTCTTTTATTAGTTTTTTTGTTTTGTCTCTTCTTTCTTTTTGTGATAACACAGCATATTCGAGCTCAAAACCTTGTATTCTTAAGTTTTTTTCATGGCTTATAAGTCTCAATTTTCTCTTGTTATTTTTAGCTTATTCAAGTTATTTGGGGCTTAAAAGCATAAGGCTTATTTATTTTGTCTCCTTTTTAACTCAAAAAGCTTAAAGCTTTCTTGCTTATTTTTGGTAAAAAGCTTATTTCAAACCAAAAAGATTCTATTGTCGTAGCTTATTTTTTGGTTAAGAGCTTATCTTGTGGTCCACGTTTTTGAAGATAAGAACAAGGGTGTGTTTGTTGGTTTCTGTTACAAGACAACAAAAACAAGGTCATCGTACACTTTTGTTTCTATCGGGCGATTTATACACCAAATCTGTGAAGGCAAACTATACAAATTTGAAAAGCGAAGTATACCATTGGTGGGTAGGCGAAGTATACGTTTTTCTTGTAGGCGATTTATACGTTAAAGAAAAAACGAGGACGAGTTATACGTTGAAAGTTAGGCGAGTTATGCAACATGAACTAGGCGAAGTATACATTTCAAAAACAAGCGATGTATACATTTCTTAAAGACAGAGTATACGTTCGTATGTAGGCGAAGTATACGTTTAAAATAGGCGAACTATACTTGTTTTCAAAATGATTTCGTGTAGTTTCAGTTTTTCGGGTTCGTGCTTCGGTTGATCGCGGGTATTCTAACCTATACCATCTCGATCGCGTTCCTTTGTAGATCATCGTGGTATATTTAGTTTTTTTCGACGATAAAGAAACGAGCCCACAAGAAGTAAAAAAAATCGTTGCATTCTTATAAATTTCCAACGAAGAAGAAAACAAAAAAAGGAGAGAACGTTGGTGTTTTATAATCAAAATTGGAATTTTGCATATTCAGTCCCTGGACTCTAAGCTAAATTCACCATTCGACCTTACTTTGTTCATTCACCCTCATTGTTAAAAAAAGTCTTACACCGTTAGTCCTTATTCTTATAAAATAGCCCGTTAGTCATCAAAAGTGAATCATGATTGCACCGTTTGTCCTTAATTGAGTTTTGATCAACCGTTAATCGTTTTAAGGTGAAAGTTTGTGCACCGTTCGTCATTTTCACTCATCAAACGTAAACAAAAGCTCAAGTTCTTCAACAACAACAAATTTTCTTCACGGTTTCTTCTTGATTTAGTAAAATCCCGTAAAAGATTATTCCTTTTTCGGTTTAAGTCATAGAATTGTAAAATCCTGTGAACGTTAATTGAATTCAATCCACAAGAACAATCACTTTACCTACTTAAGATCCTACAAATCATTTTCACTTCACAATTCACGGTAAAATGGAAACGAAAGATACTTTATCTTCGTGTTCTAATTCGGAAGAACAACAAATGCAACAAATTTAAGACAAAGCAAAAGAAAGTTGCATGGTATCTTTTCGACGAATTCATTCACACCTCAAGCTTCTTTCAAACAATGACTTAAAAGGAACTCGAACCGAGTGTGGATTCAAACACGCATTTGCAACACTCTTTGGTCAAAATGGTGAGACTTTTATAGGCACAATGTTCCTAAACTTGGATCAACTAGAAAAGCAACTTGACAACGAAGAATTTCAAGAGATTGGATCCATGGCTGCTTTTAAAGTACTCGAGACATAATTTCATATGTTCATCAAGTCACAGATTTATTTGGATGATGAATATGTTGTAATGACACACAACTACTTTCTACAATACACTCAACTCGAGATTCTAGAATTCCGTAATACACTGATCAAACACATGGAATATGTTAAGAAGTCGATTGATAAAAGAGCACTACATAAAAGAGAGTAAGACAGCAAGGTGAATGAAAGATGTATACAGACAACAAAGGAAAAGGTTGATACGAGTAAAGCATTGGATACTAGTTTGGTTGACACAAAAAGTAGTAGGACAGAATCAGGAGAGCAGGATACAAGTAGCAGATCAGGAAATGATGCACATGCCGATGATGCAGATATTAGACCCATATATATGAAGAGCCAATGGCTGAGGTACAAACGAATGCTGAAATCAATATCTTTGCTACAGGACAACAGCATACTGAGAAACCTGAATTCAATAATAAAGGAGAGGTTGACCAGAATGCTGAACAATGTCATGACAAATGTCCTTTGCCTGCAAAATTAACTGATAACCAAATAACTGAACTCTCATATTAATCTCTCGAATCTAAAAATATTTGTCTTAAAAAGACAGTTGCCCAATTTCAAAAATATTTTTCAAGAATGGGAGCACATTGTGTTATTCTTGAACTTAAATATCAAAATCAAGTTTTAAAAAAAGGGCAACATGGTCAATTTTCGAAAGTAAAAAGTAAAGAAGCCAATGTTAAACATGACATAGATGTAATTGAAACAATAAACATCGAATTGGAACATAAAGTGGCTAAATTACTTAAGGAAAATGAGACTTTGAAAAGGCATTACAAAGTACTGTCTGATTCTATCAAGACAACGAGAGCTAAGACTATAGAACACACAACGTCTTTGATTGCTCAAAATGTCAAGTTCAAAGCTCAACTTCAGGACAAAGTATTTGCAATTGCAGCATTAAAAAATGAGTTAAGAAAATTAACAGGAAATAGTATGAATACTAAGTTTGCAAAATCATCAATATTAGGGAAACCGGTTTTACAATCACTAAGAAACCAATCAGTTGTTAGACAACCGACTACGTTTAAGTCTGAACGACCTAGAATTTCAAAACCACGGTTTGCCTCCCAAGTTGATGTGAACAACGATTTGCCAAAACCAGTCACTACACATTATTTGCCTAGGAAAAGAGAATCTGCCTTTGCAAAACCTCATCACATGATTGCACCTAGCTCATTAGGTATTGCTCAAATGACATGGTTCATAACCACTACCTAGATGAAGCTCTGAAAAAGACACAAGAAAGCGTTCAGAATTCAAGATCTAATGTGATGCCTTCTGCTACATCACAAAGCACAACTAATGATTGCAAACCAAAACCTTGGATCAATAACTAAAATTTTAGGAATTGGCCTGCATCTAAGAGTAGTTGCGTTACGACAAAGACTCTTCCCATATCAGAACACTCTAGGAATTCTAGGAATTTTTCTGACTCTAAACATTTTGTTTGCTCGACATGTCAGAAATGTGTCTTTAATGCAAATCATGATTCTTGTGTAACAAAATTCCTGAAAGAGGTCAACTCGCGTGCTAAGGTTTCATCCAAAAAGGACATAGGTTTTCAATCAAAAAGACTTCCGTTGTGCATGAGAAAACAATGAATCCTAGATCTTGTCTTAGGTGGAAACCGACGGGTAAAATTTTCAAATATGTTGGTCTTATGTGGGTTCCTACTGGAAAGATATTCACCTCTAGCACAACCAAGGTTGACAGTGAACCCACAAATGGTTCAAATGACGATATCACTAACCAATATGAATGCGAACAAACTCTTGATGTCAGTGCATGTACTCTTAACTTAAGTGCAGGTACATCTTTCAATCCTAAAAAGGAAGGACTTAGAGTTTGGTTGCTGAAAAGACTGATATCTCAAAAACCATGGCTTCAAGGAATTCTGATCTGATGAACAAGCAATGACTTCTGATCATAACAGTTCAGAACTCAGAATTCACGACCACAGCAATGAACCGTCTAGTTTAAAGATGGTTCCAAAAGTTGTTCCTCCAGCAGACAAGAAAGCTACATCACAACAAGAGTTAGAATTAATATTCAGTCCTATGTACGAAGAATACTTCAATGCAGGAAATCAAAGTGTGTCAAAGTCTTCTGCTCTCTCACTCTCTCTGATAATTCTACACAACACGACACACAACCTACATTGAATGCTCCACCTACATCAGAACTGATAAATCCACCAACAAATGTCAATGCTGAGGAAAACATGTAAATATTTTTGAGAAAAAGAAAATACAAAAATATAAAATTTCAAAAAGAAAATACAAAATAAAAAAATCAGAAAATGTTTCAAAAAATATTCTTCTCGACATGTCTCTTGGAATCGATAACATTTACGTACCTAGAAATGTTGATTAATATCGACACGGGCGTGTAAATGAAGTTCGAACAGGAGTTTCAAATGTTTTCAAAACATCCTTAGCGTTAGAAGAGAAGTCTTCTAACATGATGTTTTTCAAAAAGTTGAACACAATTTTTTAAGAATTTCTCACTGACGTTATCATATCTTTCAAAATTGTGTTCAACACTCCATCCCTCATAAAGTCTTACAAGATAATTCTTCTACATTTGGTGTCATTTTCAAAATGAGTCAATGTTTGAGGGGGAGTTTTTTGAAAAACAAAGTTTTAATGATTTTGGATACATCATAACATGACAATATTTATGTATTTAAAATATTCCAAAAAGTCTTAATAACAACTCAGTAATAATAATGACTACTCAATCAGATTTGTATGCTATATAGATGATTAGTGTTTTGAGCACAATTTTCAAGAATTCTTCAAAGACAATTTTAATTTATTTACAATTATGTGCTCAACAATGCTAACCCTCAATTTTATATTCATTTTACAACTTGGTATCATTTTTTGGTGTCAAACATATGTAAAATTGAGGGGGAGCAAGTTAATGTTCCATATAATTCATGCTAATATGTTTTCTCCACAGAATTTTCATGACAAATTTTAATCACAAGGTATTTCAAAAACTAAGTGAATTAGTATTTAAAATAAGGGGAGAAATGTAATTAAAATGTGATCTTGAAAATAATAAGTGATCTAAAAGACTCAAAGTGCTTTTTACTCTACGGAAAAAGGTTTTATGGTTACGATCTCATACCCAACAACATCTTAATTCACGATGATTCTGAAGTCATAAGGTGGTTAGGTTAGGTATTAGTCTTATGATCCAACCAGAATCGGAGGGATCTACCCAAAGACACTCCATAGTTAAAAATAGCAGTCCTTAGGTATGATTGGAGATCAATGAATACGGGAATAATGCCGACTAAGATTGAGCTAACACTGGAACAATCACAACAAGGTGTTAGTAATGATGTCTTGGTAAGCATTGAAGGGGTTGAAGAATGAAAAAGAAATGTATGGATAAAGGGTGAAAAGAAAGTAGCCCTCTACACACTTTAGGCAGAAACTGGGTCAATACATAATCTATCGGTTTTCATAAAGATGAATTATGATATTAAAGAATGAAATCATGGACCCATGATGCAATGCACAACCCTTCCCAGCCATTTGAGTTTCTCTCAAAAGAAAATTGTCTCATTTATCACGGAGATACATATGACTTCTATATACTTTCTCACTCCAAGTTAGTTGATATTGAATAGGTGGCAGTCTGCTCCAGCCTCAGAGTACTAAAACTAAAACGCACTAATCGAGTCTAGAGCCAAGAGATCAATAAAATAAATCTCATTAGGACACATTCCATTACAAAAACTTGTTGAACATCAATAAGTTCACAAGCTTTTAACAAGAGTCCTACGCATTATCCTTGTGATTTTGCCAGAACATCCGAGTGATACTTAAGTATTCGCAGTGAAGATGGAAATCCTGCTTGAGCCAACATCAAACAAGCTCTTGGTAGGTGACTTACGCGATTCTATATGAATCAAACTTGTGTCAACTGGAAAGCAACGATGGTGCGATTTAATGTGAATCAAACTTGTTCTAGTAAATGAATTAACAGTTCAATCAGAAAGATAGTAACTATCTGATTCACTCTTACCGTGTTGTTTGCTTTGAGACGCTCCGGTAATGAGAACGGCTAGTGCAGCTGCGAAACCCTGTCAAGAAGATTCATTTAAATTCTCTCTGATCACACGCAGTATTTATACTTGTTGGGATTCAGAGCTTCTACACTTAGTATTGCTAGTTATAGTTAGTTAGTACTGCCAGTACATTGTTAGTACTGCCAGTATAGTTAGTACTGTTAGTATAATAGTTAGTACTGTTAGTATAATAGTTAGTACTGCTTAAGTGATATGCATGAGTTATATTAGGAATAGATATGCATGATCACTTGACGCGTTTTGTAAGCCCATTAGGGTTTTCCTTAGTGTATAAAAGGAACCCTACGGCATAGTTAGAGATATCAAGTTTCACAGCAAACACAAGCTTATATAGTTAGTTATTTTGTAACCTAGGCAGAATATTTGTAATCAATATTTATTCAAAGTTTTGTTTACATTGTTCTTATTAGTATTACAAGTTAGATTCCGCATAACTTGTAGTATTCATAATCATAGTTTCTTATATAGTTAGTTTGAATCTATTCAAGTTAACTAACCCTTAACAAGCTAAAAAGATCTATTCATTGGGACTCACAAGTGGTATCAGAGCTTGTAGAGAAACTCTGAATAAGAAGAACTCATTCAGATCCAGATCTCTACCTACAATACAAGATGTCTGGTGAAGAACCTACACCACAAATGGCACCAGTAGAATCTCCTTATGTGGTGTCTTCTGTAAAACTACCTATCCTCAAGAAAGGTGAATACACCTTTTAGAGCATGAGGATGGAGCAGTACCTCACAAACACTGATTATGCATTATGGCAAGTAATCATGAATGATGATGAACCTGTGTAAACAACAAAAGATGAAAATGGTGTTGAAACTGAAGTACCTCCAAAGACTACTCAAGCACTATTACAAAGACAAAGAGAAAGAAAAGCTAAAAGTATTTTTCTTTTGGCTTTTCCTGATGAATATCAACTAAGGTTCCATGGTATAAAGGATTCAAAAACTCTATGGGCTGCTATCAAGAGTAGATTTGGTGGTAATGTTGAATCTAAAAAGATGCAGAAGAATGTCTTGAAGCAATAATTTGAAAACTTTTATGTATCTGACACAGAAGGCCTAGATAAAGCATATGATAGGTTTCAAAAACTTATCAGCCTACTAGAAGTTCATGGTGCAGCTATCTCTAATGAAGATGAAAATTAGAAATTCTTAAGAGCTCTACCTTCATCATGGAATAATGTTGCTTTAATTATGAGGAACAAAACTGGTATAGATGATCTGTACAATAACCTCAAAGTGTTTAAAGCTGACATCAAAAGTTCATCTGGATCATCTTCAAACTCTCATAATGTGGCCTTTCTCTCTGCAGAAGACACTAACAGTATTAATGAAGTTAATACTGCTAATGGTGTTTCTACTGCATCAGGCCATAATTCTCAACGACAAGCCACTTCATCAACATCTACTAATGATCTAATGTTCTCATTCTTTACTAATCAGTCAAATAGTCCACAACTGGATGATAAAGACCTAGAGCAGATTGATCATGATGATTTGGAAGAAATGGACCTTAAATGGCAGGTGGCCGTGCTTTCTATGAGGGTAAAGAGATTCTATAAGAAGACTAGAAGAAAGTTAATCTTTAATGGCAAAGAACCTGTAGGTTTTGACAAAACCAAGGTTGAATGTTTTAACTATCATAAAAGGGGACATTTTTTCAGGGAGTGTAGAGCAACTAGAAATCAAGGGAACATGAATGGAGATGCAGGGTATAGAAGCAAGGACAACACCAGAAGGATTGTACCAGTAGAGACCTCTGATGCATTGGTTGTTCAGGACAATGCTTTGATTATCTAAGATGGACTGGGATATGACTGGAGTTATGTAGCTCAAGATGAACCAACTAAATTTGCTTTTATGGCCTACACTTCAGGATCTGATACAGAGGTACAATCTTGTTCTAAAAACTGTGTTAAAACATATGAAAAACTTCAAAAACAGTTTGATAAACAAAGACAAACTCTTAGTAAGGCTAATCTAAAAATTGTAGCTTATCAGTTAGGCCTAGAATCTGTAGAGGCACAGTTAGTTATTCATCAGAAAAATAAAGCTGTCTATGAGGAAAAGATTGCAATATTAGAGTTTGAAGTAAAAGATAAAGGTAATGCTGTCACTAGACTTACAAATCAGTTAGAACAAACTTTGAAAGAAAAAGAAGATTTGAAAGCTAAACTAGAACAGTTTGAAACATCTTCTAAAAACTTAACTAAACTGATTAATAGTCAAATAAGTTCTAAAGATAAAACTGGTCTAGGATATGGAGATCAATTAAATAAAAATGACTCAAGTGGTAGTGAATTGTTTAATAGTGTGTTTGATAGTCGTTCAAGTAATGGAGGTGACAATCAAACAAATGATAGGTTCAAAAAGGATAATAGATATCATGTTGTTCCTCCTCCTTTAACTAGGAATTACATGCCTCTACTTGCTGACCTATCATTTGCAAGATTGGATGATTCTGTTTATAGGCCTACAGCAAATAAGACTAGTGCTAGTGTGTCTCAAGTTGAAACAAGTATCACCCCACCTAGCAATACTAGTGTAGAAATGCCTAGAGTTGAATCTGTTAGGCCTAGTGGAGTTATCATTGAAGATTGGGTTAGTGATGATGATGAGGATATTTTTCAATCTAATGATTTGCAAGCAACAGTCAAACCTAGTTTTAAAAAGATTGAGTTTACTAAAGCTAGGAATGAACCTGTTAAATCTGATAAACAAGCTGTAAAACCTAGGATGGTCACTCAATCTCCTAAGGTAGATAGAAAAGATTGGAATGGGAAGATGACTCAAAAACTGGGGTTAGGATTTGGGTCTACAAAGAAAGCCTGTTTTGTTTGTGGCAGTTACAGCCATCTAATAAAAGACTGTGATTTTCATGAAAAGAGAATGGCTAAAAAATCTGTTTTGGGAAAGGGTACTGGTCATAGGGAAGTTAGACCAATTTGGAACAACACTCAAAGAATAAATCATCAAAATAAATTTGTTCCAACTGCAGTCTTAACTAGGTCTGGAAGAATACCAGTTAGTACTGCCAAGCAGTATGTTAATACTGCTACCCCCAAAAATAGAGTGAATGTTTCAAAATCAAAAATAAATACTTTTCCTAAGTCACATTCACCTATTAAAGGGCCTTTTATAAATCAATAGTACTTAATACCAGGGTTTCAAAAGAAAAAGTTAATACTATTAGAGTAAATGGTGTTAATACTGCTGGGCAAACAATAGTTAGTACTATTAAGGGAAATGGGGTCACTGTTGTTAAGGCCTCAGCAGGTTGTGTTTGAAGACCTAAAAAGACTGATTTAAACAATGGCTTCAAAGACAATAGTGGATCATGGATCTCAAAAAAGTAAATTATATTGATCCACAAGGCAGACTCAAGTCCCCAAGAGAAACTGACTCTCTTATTTTTGTGCAGGGGAATCCACAACAAGCTTTAAAGTACAAAGGAATATTTGACAGTGGATGCTCCAGGCATATGACAGGGAACAAAGCCTTACTTACTGACTATCAAGATATTGATGGAGGTTTTGTTACCTTTGGTGGAAGTACTAGAGGTGGTAAGATAACAGGTATTGGTAAGATAAGAACTAATAAAATAGACTTTAAAGATGTGTTTTTTATGAAGGAATTGAAGTTTAATCTTTTCTCTGTCTCATAAATGTGTGACAAGAAAAACAATATTCTTTTCATTGAAACTGAATGTCTTGTTTTGTCTCCTCATTTTAAGCTAATTGATGAAAGTCAAGTACTGCTTAGAGGCCCAAGGCAAAACAATATGTACAGCTTTGATTTAAAGAATGTTGTTCCTTCTAGAGATTTAACTTGTTTATTTGCAAAAGCCATAATTAATGAGTCTAAACTATGGCATAGGAGGCTGAGTCATGTGAATTTTAAAACAATGAACAAACTTGTCAAGGGAAACCTTGTAAGAGGTCTTCCTTCAAAGACTTTTGAAAATCACCATACTTGTGTTGCTTGTCAGAAGGGAAAGCAACACAAAGCCTCCTGTAAGTCTAAACTTGTGACAACCTTTACAGATGTTGCATATGAACTTATTTGGACCAACATTTGTAAGGAGTATCAACCATAAGACCTATTGCCTTATAGTGACTGATGACTTTAGTAGGTTTAGCTAGGTTTTCTTCTTAGCCACTAAGAGTGAAACTAGTTGGATTCTTAAGAAATTTATAACAGAAGTAGAAAACCAATTAAACCATAAGGTTAAAGTAACCAGGTCTGATAATGGAACATAATTTAAAAATAGAGAAATGGATGAATTCTATGGGCAAAAAGGGATAAAAAGGGAATATAGTGTTGCCAGAACTCCACAACAATATGGAGTTGCTGAGAGAAAGAATAAGACCCTGATTGAGGCAGTTAGAACTATGCTAGCAGACTCACTTCTACCTATAGTATTTTGGGCTGAAGAAGTAAATACTGCTTATTATGTCCTGAATAGGGTTCTAGTGACCAAGCCTTATAACAAGATACCCTATGAACTTATTATTGGTAGAGCTCCAAGCATAAGTTTCATGAGACCTTTTGGATGTCTTATTACTATTCTAAATACCCTAGACCCTTTAGGCAAGTTTGATGGGAAGGCCGAGGAAGGGTTTTTAGTTGGGTACTCTGTAAATAGCAAGGCTTTCAAGGTATTTAATACTGAAACCAGAAAAGTTAAAGAGAATCTGCATGTAAACTTTCTTGAAAATAAACCAAATGTTGCAGGGTAAGGACCTAACTGGATTTTTGATATTGATTCCTTAACAAATTCTATAAATTATCAACCAGTTACTGCAGGGAATCAAACTAACAAAAATGCAGGTCCACAAGAAACTAATGGCAATACAGGTTTGAAGAAAAATGTTGATGCTAGACAAACTGAAGAAGAGAATGTGTCTACTCAACAATATATTGTATTCCTATTATGGTCATCTATCTCTTCAAGCTACAAGAGCTCAGATGACAAGGCTAAGGACGATATAGTTGATGATGATGCATGTAAAAAGACTATACAAGAACCAGTAAGTAAGTATGATCAAGCCTTGAAGAATGTTCTTGATAAGATGATGGATCAAGAGAAGGAGGCTACAGAGCAATCAGATACTGTTAGAAAAGAGTTTGAAGCTCAGTGTGATAGCCAGGAGAAGATTACTAGAGCTAGCAGTACTAACCGTTTTAATACTGTTAGCACACTAGTTAATATTGCTAGTGCATCTAGGACTTTTAGTCCTGTTGGACCATCAAGTGGACCATCATTTGTTCCTTTTGGTGGATCTTTTCCTATTGATGTTGTTAATCTTCCTCATGATCCGCTAATGCCTGAATTAGAAGATACTGCTGTATGATGATCATGACTTGGAAACTCTCAACACTCCTTATGCTGATCAAAGTGTGGGTGCAAAGGCTGATTTCAATAACATGGAACCTTCCACTGTTGTCAGTCCTATTCCTACAACTAGAGTACACTCTATTCATCCTAAGCTCAGATTATTGGGGATCCAAAGTCAGCAGTACAAACAAGTGGCATGACAAAGAAGAATTCTGGAGAGCATTCTATGATTAGCTACATCCAAAAGCAGAGAAGGACAAATCACAAAGATTTCCAGAACTACTTATTTGCTTGTTTCCTTTCTCAACATGAACCCACAAAGATATCTCAACCCCTTGATGATGAAAGTTGGGTTAAAGCAATGCAAGATGAGCTACTTCAGTTCAAGATTCAGAAGGTTTGGACACTAGTTGACTTACCTAGTGGTAAAAAGGCTATTGGTACTAAGTGGGTGTATAGAAATAAGAAAGATGAAAGGGGAGTAGTTGTAAGGAACACAGCCAGACTGGTAGCATAAGGGTATAAACAAAAAGAAGGCATTGATTATGATGAGGTTTTTGCTCATGTTGCTAGGGTTGAAGCAATCAAGTTATTTTTGGCCTTTGCATCGTTTATGAATTTTCCTGTGTACCAGATAGATGTTAAAAGTGCTTTTCTCTATGGCACTATTGAAGAGGAGGTATATGTTTTCCAACCTCTGAGTTTTGTGGATCTAGAATTTCCAAAAAAAGTCTACAAAGTGGAGAAAGCCTTATATGGTTTACATTAAGATCCTAGAGCTTGGTATGAGACACTCTCTACCTATCTGTTGGATAATGGATTTCACAAGGGACAAATTGACAAGACTTTATTTATAAAGAGACTCAAGGGTGATATTCTACTGGTTCAAGTATATGTAGATGACATCATCTTTGGTTC